>VURO01005772.1:15097-47903 GCA_015108175.1 Pelvicachromis taeniatus
ATGCTGATTTGAAATCTGCATGAATTATACATCACTAAAAATGGTGGTAGAAGTAGTTTAAAAAACTGAATATAGTGTCAAGTCAGCACATTTTAAAAGTTTTCATCAGATATATCTGATGGCTCTGATCCAGCCCTAACCATCTATAGTTAGGGCTGGATCAGGTGACCCTGAATCCTCCCTTAGTTATGCTGCGATAGGTTCAGATTGCTGGGGGACCCCCTTGATGTATTGAGTTTTTCTTTTTTCTTTTTCAGTCACCTTTCTCATTCACCATGTGTTAATAGATCTCCCTGCATTCAACCATACTTGTTATTAATCTCTGTCTCTCTTCCACAGCATGTCTCTATCCTGTCTTCCTTCTTTCACCCCAACCGGTGGCAGCAGATGGCCCCGCCCCTCCCTGAGCCTGGTTCTGCCGGAGGTTTCTTCCTGTTAAAAGGGAGTTTTTCCTTCCCACTGTCGCCAAAGTGCTTGCTCATAGGGGGTCATATGATTGTTGGGGTTTTCACTGTATGTATTATTGTATGGTCTACCTTACAATGTAAAGCGCCTTGAGGCAACTGTTGTTGTGATTTGGCGCTATATAAATAAAATTGAATTGAATTGAAATTGAATCCTGATCAGTTTTAGCGGTGAGGCAGCTTATGGTGATCAGCTACAGGAGGCTGCTGCTGTGTGAAAGTGCAGCTGCCATGCTTGCAACCATATTTAGTAAGATTTGATGTGTTATGTGACCTTGAAGTGAATGCAGAGACCTGTGGATTCTCACAGAGCATTGCACTGGGACAAGATGAACAATATTATACACTTCATCTGTCACTTGTGTTAATGTTTTGGCTAATCACTGTACATCCAGATGGGCCTTATGTAATTGTTACTTTAATCATGCAGGTGCAGTCGGTGTGATAATGCCCTACACATTACAACTCTGTTGGGAGCAACACAGGAAGTTCACTTGATGATTGAGTCACAAAGTCTGCAGAGTGAATAGCTCAGGGACATGACTCAACAATATGTCTGACTATATTAAGCAAAAGTTAATGTTTTATAATCTCTGTCTTCATTCATGACAGTGATCGTTCACAAGCCTTAGTGAAGCAGAAATCGATCCACAAATTGATCACTAAGAACTGATCTGCTGTGGTTTGGTGTTAAATGGACTATCATGCATCTCTTGCACCGAGGCTATGTGTTTATAAAGAACAGGATACATGGGACCGAGTGGGCTTAAGCGAAGACAGCAGTCACAGCTGCTGCTGCTGTCACAAAAAAGGGGACAAATTTCTTGTCTTGGTTGAACACAGTTCACATTTGACAGATTCTACAGAAAAATGATGATACCACTACCACAGTGCAGATCTTTCAGGAATGCATTTTTCTGAAGACATGGCATGACACACCTCTAAGTGTGCTCAGGCAGAAAATAACGGTCCTTTGTTCCCTAAATATCTGATAATTACCGCAGGGAGCTCTGCATACCTTACTATGCTACCTTTATGTGAAGTCTTGGCAATAATGAGTGAAAAGCATGTAGAATAATGGAAAAAGTAATATCAGAGGCTGTGTTCAGAGGATGCAAAGGCTTCTCAAGGGGATTATATGTTACTTAAAATGTTAACTTCCCAATACTAGTGCAGCCAGAGGGGGAAAAAAAACATGCTGTGTTTAAGTGAGTTTGGGAACTGTGTGGCCTTTCGCTTGTTAAAATTTCCCAGGGGAGTGAAATTCCACTTCTCTCCCAAACTTCTTCACTTCTTCCATCTTTCATACTGCGTTTCTCCCCCTAACTTAAAATTTATTTCACCTTTTTTTCTTTCCCTGCCTCTCCTTCTGATCCTCTCTTTAAGTCTTCCATTCTCTGTTTTCTCCCTTAATATTCCAACTTTAGCCAGGAGCATGTCACTCCCACACACCGGTGGCCATGCCATGTGTCAGAGGTCCAGGCCTGTGAAATTCCCAAAGGTGGTTTAAACAATTGCAAAATGAAGCACAAAACTACCAGTGAAAATATATGAATATATTACAGATGCAGTAGAAGGCCTGTTTTTGTCCTTAAAAAATTTCCAAAAAGACCAGTGACAACATGCCATTAATATCTCTTGATTAATGTAAGACAAAAGAGCCTTCAAGTCATTTACGTGTGTGCCACACAAAACCCCATTTAGTGATGCCAAATTTGACACGATGATGTCACTGAATGGTACCAAAAATCTGCACCACTGAGTCACTTCCTGGAGGAGAACAGCCACCACCTAACACCACAGTTAGGTGCGTCACCTTTTCCCACTCACAGCCCATTTGGGTTCAGTTTTGGCATTCCCACTTTTCTTTTTATGGAGTTACACAGCCCAACCTCTCTTGTGCTCACATTTCTGAGACATTAGATGGAGAAAGGAAATGGAGCGAAAAAGGTATAGCATGAGCCGCCAGTGAAAGCGCTCTGCCTGAAAGTCAGGGTGTGGTTCATTACTGTAAGTTAAGGACAAATCTGGTCAGAGTGCAACAGCTTTCCTTTTTAAAGCGTATACTGCATTTAAAAAAAAAATTACAATTAAAAAGCTTTTTTAAAGCCTAAGTATTGCTCAAATGAAAAAGGATGAAAAAGAAATGACTTTCAGTCAATTTCCCACAGGAACCTACCCGAGGGATTACATACATTGTATAAAATTGTATCCAAAAGACAGATGTAGTTTTATGGTCTGACAAATTTAACTAAATTTAAGCCTCCATTGTTTCTAGTGGCAACCAAGGGGTGACCCTTCTGTTTAAAAAAATTTAAAAATTCAATTTGTATTGAACTCTATGGGAAAATGCCTCTATTGGTTCATTCATCCGTAACCTCTGAAAACACTTTACTGTAAGTTTTATGGTCAAGTCCTTAATTTAAAGTGTTACTGACTAAAACAGGACGTTCACATTGTAATTTACGGTCCTCGTTAGAGTCATACATGAGGATAAAACGGGGTATCCATTCTTGTTTTTTTACATCTGTGTTAAAAACAAAGATTGTGATGGCCAGAGTATAGCTTGAGGCTTCTAGATCAGCTTGTTAGGTGACCTCACAGTCACTACTACATCTTTTATTTACAGTCTATGAACGCAATATGCAGCACAGTATGTGTCTTACATTAAAATTAGCTTGTAATATTCAAATCCGATATGCAGAAACAATGGCTTTAAGGAGAATCATTTCTCTCCTTATTTGAAGAGCCCCCATTGCAATAGCTATATACAACCAAATTCTATGAGATCAAAGCAAAAGCACAATTAACTTCAATTAAGATATGAAATATATGTGGCATTTGACTTAAAGCAGAGTTAGTCATCTGCTGCCATGGAAAACGATGGTATTTGATGATTAAATGTTAATACGGAAAATAATGTGTTTTTTCCCCTCTCCTTTTTTGGAGAAATGAAAACCATAAATAACACAACAGCTACATTATTTTTTGGCATTTGACTGTAAAATATTATTTTAAATCAGTCTGCGTCATGCCATCAGCAAATGCTCTCCACTCACTGAGAGGTAACTCTCTTCTGATGTAACTTTGATAAGAGGGATGTGATGACAGAGGCCAAAGTTGTACTGTGCTGTTGGGACAAACTAGCTCCATGATCCTGTGGGATTGTGGGTAAATATCTGCAGCCCAGTCATGGGAATGAAATTACTCCATGTCAAGTTTGTGAGCCGGGGTTACTGATATAGATTTAACCAGCGCAAGGTCACTTAGGAGGACCAAGGGGGACTCTCATCAAGGACTATTTCTTTCCCTGTTTCTAACTCTGTAGAGATAAATTTACTCACTGTGTTCTTTTGACTCCTTTTCCCACTGTATATCTTCATAAGGAAAATATTTTCTTGAAAATAGCTGTTTACAGGGAACTTTGATGTGCCGCGGGATTATTATTGTAAGATTTAATGTCTCCAAAAGTCCTCAAAGTTTGGACAACACAGCGGCAAGGAACCAATAATGTGTGTGTGAGTGTGTGAACTGCTTGTTTGTGAACATAATCACATAATTGTAGTTTGTGTAAGAGAGAAGGAAGGGTGAGGATTAGTGTTCCTCTGTGTGTCGCTGTGTGATGTCTGCATGAGAACAGTGTGGAAGCTCGTGACACAGTGCCACACAAAGAGCAAGGAAACCCACCAGCGTGCGGGACAATGAAGCACCTGAGGAGTTTAGCTCAGCACTTTGGAGGAGGATGTGGCAGAAAGAACACATTCACACACCTCTCATTTACGCATAACAATGACACTTCAGTTCTCGGGGGTCTTTGTCTCTTTCATTATTCTTTTTTTGCTTATTTGTTTTTACCATGTCCACTGAAAAAAATTGGAGGGTGAAATAAAAACATAATTTTGGTTTCATACCATATATATATATATTTTCCTGTTTATCAATGCTTAATCAGTGGGAACTCCCCACAATTTGAGAGCAGCTGTGTTAAACAACAGCAAAAGCTATTAAAAAAAAAAGTTTTTTCATTTTTTTCAGCCCTGTGTGAGAAATATCTACAATATCTTGCAGCAGCTTGCTTATCCTTGGTAACTGCAAATAACGGCACGCCAACCCTGACACATAGTGTCTGATGTGTCTCGTGCAAATATAGCTAAGCACACAGAATTACAATATTACAATTAGTATCTGCTGGCATGTTGCATAAATAGTTTTTGCATGAAGTTATGTCATTCATCCATAAATATAGATATATACTTCAGGTTCGGGTTCAGGTTACTTTATTTGTACCGGTAAGTAGGTTTGGTCTGTAGCAGTGAGTCAATCACCTTTACTTTTATATTTTCAGTACAAACAAAGACGGCAGGTAAGCATAATAAATAAATAAATAATAACAACAGAAGATCCACACGCCATCGTGTAGGACAGAAAAGCTGTGATTTGTCGGTCGGAGAGCATTTTTTTAAACCATGTTGTTGTGCACAGCATCACAGTTTTGCACATTTTGCAATGAAAAACTTGAATGTATGTAAAGTTTTATTAGCTGAAAACTGTAACTGAGTTCAACTGTTTCTTTCGGCAAAATGTACAGCAATCCTGTACAAACATGGAGAACATACCGTGCTGCTTTTCCCAAGGAGCACGTACACATTTCAGAGGAAGTAGATGTTTTGTTTTCTGTGATTAAGCTCCTTAGTGTCTAGTTATAAACAGGCTTTCTGTTACCGTCTCACCTATACGCTCGCAAGATCAAGGATATCTCTGATTTATGTTCAGAATTCCCCTTTCACTTCCCAAAAAATTTAGGAGGACTTTTTTAAATTACAGGCTCTGTGACTATTTGCTTATCTACTTAATCCCTCTCTTTAAAGAAAACAGCTATTTGAGTCTTCCAGGCAGTTCACAGGCTACTAGAGTATCCCTTCCGTCTAAACAGAGATAAAAACTGTTGTCTTCAAATTTAGACCTGTGTGTTCCCGGCTGGCTCCCATGACAAGACAACGTCACGACGGTGGGAAATTCATTTTCCTGTTTGGCTAAACAATTGGGCGGCGTTAATCCTGAAACCGCAGCTGTGAGAAAGTTCTGGGGAAAAAGAGTTTAATACACCTTCTGACTGATAATAGTTGTGAATTGCTTTTTTACTCAACCAAACGAGGACTAATGGGAAAACAAAACAAAACAATGCATCTTTGAAATGAGTAGAGGCAGACTTCAGGCTCTCATCCTTCACTTCTCACATTCTGAAAACTTTCCTTTCACTGAGCGCTTTGAGTTCAAACAGATCGTCAGTTAGAGACTTTGATGGATGCGCTAAGACTTCAAAAGGATGCATTAAATAAGATTGTTAATCCTAATGTTTCAGCAGGTGTTTTAAAAATATAATTCAGTGAAGAGATATGTAAGACTTTCCAGCAGTCAGCAGTCAGCAGTCAGTCACTCTGGCAGTCCCATTGTAGCTCCTTATTCTTAGAATAACCACAAAATGCCTACAATACTAAATCCAATGTTCATGTAACATTACTCAGCTGAAATTTTCAAAAAGACTTCCAAATGTTGACAAATGCTGTAAAAAATCTTTTTGTTAATTAATGCCAAATAAAGAGTGACAGAATTTGTAGACCCTATGCAGAAACCTCAAAATTTAATCAGTAATAAAAAGTTAAAGATATGCATGTATGTTCAGAAAACAACAACACACTTTTAATGTAATTGAGAACTTTAGATGACAAGTCCATACAGCCATCCTCTTCTGGGGGAGGGTAAACCCTGGACAGGTTTTGTCGACAAACATTCACACCTATGGGCAATTGGTAACCTAAACCCACTAAGTGTGTCTTTGGACTGTGGGAGGAAGCTGGAGTACCTGGAGAGAACCCACACAGACACGGGGAGAACATGCAAACAGGGGCCAATATTTTTAGTGGCCACCATATTGCCAGCTCTATAAAAACAATTCTGGAGGCACCCCTGCATGCAAACCCCACACAGAAAAGCTAGTTGGTGGATTCAAACCCAGGACCTTCTTGCTGCAAGGCGGCAGTGCTGACCACCTTGCCACTGTACTACCCAGCCATATTTGTTGATAAAACAAAAACATCTGTGTTGTATATAATGGTGGAAACGTGTCCTTTTCTGTCTGATTCTACTGGAAGATCCTCAAAGCGATCAGTTATAATTTCCTGTTTGTGAGTGCAGTTCAGTACAAACCAATCAAACAACCAATTTTTTTCCCCCTACAGTCAAAAATGTCAGTCTATAATGGCTTGATTAAAGTATATGGATCTCGTCCCTGGCTGACTAACGGAGTTCACGTCACTGTAGAGCATGTGCAAAAAGCTGGAGGTGGAAATCAGATACCTGGGCTGCATAATAGGAAGTGGCCTGTTGTTCCCAGTGCCATAGAGCACGATACATGTGGAGAGAATTCAGCTTAGGAGGTTCAGTCCAAAATTCTTCCAATATATTTGATCGTTTTATGCATCTTTCAAAAATATATTACCAGTGGGAAAGTTTCTAATATTGTGAAATGCAGTCTGCAGCCTTTATACATCAAGACTCCCAACTTCCAGTTCCAGGAAAAGGTGACTGTGAGATATATGCCTATAACAGCTTCACAAACTCTTATCAAGTTGTTCATCAGTTTCCCACACTGTGTCCACAGCACGTAATGTTCCCTCTCTGAGACTGGTTTGCAAATGCTGATGCGATGGAGTATTTCACAGCCCGC
Organism: Pelvicachromis taeniatus; assembly: GCA_015108175.1. NCBI lineage: Eukaryota > Metazoa > Chordata > Actinopteri > Cichliformes > Cichlidae > Pelvicachromis > Pelvicachromis taeniatus. Next base: position 22,289 of record VURO01005772.1, read on the forward strand.
ATGAAACTACAAGTTCTCGTTATTTTCTCCAGGTAGACTCGGAGACCGTTAATCTGACACCTGTCATCCTGTTTCATTCCAGCTGACGGTTTGTTTTCCCGCTTCATTCCTGCAGCACAATGGAAAAAGAAAAAAAGCCCGGGGGTTATTGTCTATTGTTTACCAACTAACCCCATATCATTTACTCCCTTAGTGCACTGTTGGTGAGAGTTTCTTTTTTTGAGCGGGAAAAAAGGCAGCTTGGGGGAAAAAGATAAATAAAGGAAATTATATTGATGTTTGTGTTCACACAGTGGTTTTCCTGATATCCAAAGAGGTGTTACGAGGTTTGAAGTACCTCTACTGTCCTCCCGAAATATTTACAGTTCATTTTTTTGCATGACAACAAGCAGATGTTTTCACACTGAACAAGATCATATCACAGTTTTTACACAGTCCACTACCGTTTCTGCTGAGAGAAAGAAAAAAGAAGCTGTTGACAGTCTCATCAGGCAGCTGGTATCATTTTACATGAACATGTTTATCCTTTTAAGTGCGAGGAAAAGAGAAAAACAAACATCAGCGAGAGATTCTGCATAACAGATTTTTTTTAAGTGTTCAGCTGTGTAAATATTTTGGTTTTTCTGTGTTTATGAAGGAGCAGAACAAAAAAAAAAAAAAGTTCCAATCTTCCAGATCTCTATTTACAATATAAACCGCATAACTGTAGGCAAACAAACTCATAAACAAAGAGCTATATTTATCCTGTTTGTTCATTCAGAATCACTCAGCTCTGGCTGCAATCTCCAACTGACAGATCATCCTGCTCCCTGGACCTACAACTCAACTAAGGCAGTTAAAGGCTAAAATGACCCGTTTTATACTACAGATTATAACTACTGTGAAAATTACTGTGGCGTACAAAGCAGTGTATGTGTTGCTGTAAATTCAAATAATTGTTTCCTTCAGCAATTCACTGGATAGAATTCACCTTGGAATAGTTAAAAGTAGAACTGGATTCTAATCTTTGACCAATAGTTTTGGTTGTGTTTTTTCGCAAAGATAACTATTTTTTTTTAAAAATCTTTTTTATATTAATTTACAACGACATTATCAAGTATTGTGTTTCATTTGTGGATAAAAATCATTCATTGCTGACTGTCGTGATATGGCTGTGTGGACCCAAACGCAGGACACTCAGGCTGAGGAATAAACTCAAAAGGTTAACTCAAGCAGACTGCTTTATTGCAGTTGCAAAAACTCCATGAAAATAAACTTGTAATAAACAAACACTAGAAACTGGAGAGTAAATACTAAACACCGGGAAACCTGGAAACGAGAGACTAGGGCCGACGATCACAGAGGGGGAAAAAAACCACACAGCATGATGAGAGTACGATGCGACACTGATGGACAGGAACACAGGGCATAAATACACTGAGGGAAAATGAGGGAACGAGACACAGGAGGAGAGCACAGCTGGGAGCAATCAAAACTGATGAACCCAAGGGGAAGCAAAACTAGAAACACTGACATGAGACAAGGGACCGTCAAAGTAAAACAGGAACACGGAGCACAGACCGGAGTGGCATGAGATTAGGGCTGGGAGAATGCGTCGACGCAATCGATTACGTCGACGCGTAAAATACGTAGACGTAAAAAATTTGCGTCGATGCGTCATCACTTTCAAAAAAACACATGACGGCAGCGAGTAGCGATAACATGTCGACTTAAACCACGCCCCCCGAACACGCAGTTCTACAGTATGGGGATATTTTAACCGAACAGGAAGTGATTCAGTCTTTGCCGGCTTTGTAAGGTGGAAATGGCCGATCATAAAACGACCGTAAGTTTTCAACTTTTTTACTAACGCTGGTTTTTACCCTTTAATTCATCCAGACACCCCCCACGTAGACATACACTCAGAGATAAACACCCAACCTCCGTAAATGCAAAACTCATTTAAGCTGCTTAGCAGTAACATATATCATTAGATTAATCGATGCATCAAAAAATTAATCACTAGATTCATCGATTCGGAAAATAATCGTTTTGCCCAGCCCTATTTACAAAGTGTTCGTATATTTTCTATAGATTGACTAAATGAAACACTAGGAAGAAAGATGCCGATTACTTTTGATCGCAGCAGAGAGATGTTATGTTGGTATGACAGCTTCAGTCATCTGAGGTGAAATCTCATCTCATGCCATCATCAAACGTGCTTCACTTCTTCACTTATGACCAGGTTTGAAATCATTGCCTACTGACCAAGTTTTTCAGTATCTCAAGTCTTTAGCAAACAATGGAATTGGCTTTGGTTAATTCGATAAACCACTTTCTATGTGTCGACAATACACACCCCATTTGTAAGAATCATAGTTATTATTTTCAACCAGTTAATCGTTAAGTTGACCTTGAAGACCTTGGTGGATGCAAGTCAAACTTTAATGGCTTGTTAACATGACCTGACTCACACCCCTACAAGGTTTTATCAGAATTCAGCCAAAACCTTTCCAACTGTCGTGTTTACAGACCCATAAAGCTTGAAATAATATGGAAATACACAGAAATCAAGGTGAATCAGATATAGGCTAAGTCCGAAAACTAAACAGTAACCCAACTGAGCCAGGCTTACAAAGACAATCTTAGACTTTTATGTATTTATAGACACAGTTTATGTACAGTTTATTGGGGATTTCTGCTAAATCTAACCAAAGATTTGTCCATAAATCAAATCAAACTTGAATGAAAAGTTAAAATAAATAAAAGAAAAAGAACCGTCAGGCACAAACCTTTTTTTCACTGGCTACTTGCTTGGCACCAAAAACAGTTGGTTAGGGTAGGAAGACGCCACAGCTTAAATTAAAACACAATGTTTTGCAACACGTTTCTGATTGCCAGGGTCCCAAGCTCTACCGCACACACACTTATCATTTGTATCTGATCAGGGTTTACAAAGAGCCAATGGAGACGTCTTCTGGGGGCGTGCAGTCGTGTTTGGCACCACATTTTCCACGTTTCCTGTCTTGGATTTCTTTGGCCCACTTCAATTGTCATATCCGCCAAATGCGTAACCGCTTAAGATCTTTAAGAAGTGCTTTGTTTGCAGACATGTGCATGCACATTTTTAAGCCTGAGTCATCGTCAGCACGCGTCAGTTATGATGTCACTAGAGTCACCCAATAAACTGACAGTAAAAATGTTGCTGGAGTAGGAGCAAGGGTGAGTGGAAAACTCCTCTATGACAGCCTGCAACCATCACCCTCTGGTTGCACAGCAGCGGGGGTTGAAACACAAACCGTGAATACTCGCAATTAGTGTTTGACAGACTGCTATTCACACCGTCTGATCTCTGACATCTGAGAACAGTTTGAACTTTTCCACACCAGTCTTTAAAAATACCACAGAAGCTTTGAGGGTTTTATTTCTAGTGAAAAAGTGAAGTGAAAACCTGTTTTCAAAATATTCTTCGCCATATTTTTTAGAGATATTTAGCATCACGCTCATCTTTTTTTAAAAGTCTACGAGTATGCACTGCAAGAGGAGGGTGGTGAATGCAACAGTATGATGTAGTAATAATTCTTTCACTGTTACATACTTTGCTTTTATCTGATCTAATCCGTTTTAATCCTCAGTTTTTCAGTTGCGTGTCTGTACACCTGTGCAGCGTCAGCCTGACTGTTCTGCTTTAAAGGCCAGTGCTACACAAAGACACAAGTTGCCATTAGAAATGAGACGTTTGTCAAAATTTGATGCGTGAAAGACAACATCAACAAAAAAACTAAAAACAAAAAAACATTTGCTTTCCGTGGAGCTTCACTGTAATCACATTCTCTCCCTTTCGAAGACAAACTCTCTGGAAATATTGAACACCTCAGTTCTTTTACATTTTCAAAAAGCTGCGATTTCTTTTCATCTCCAAATCAGACAGTCTCCAACAAGAACGGCTTATCCCATAAATACTGATTTTATTTCTTTTTTGTGGCAAACTGTAATGTTTCTGTCATGTCTCAACCAGCCCCAGTGCTTCTAAGGTATTTTTTGTCTCCTCACATGCTATAGCAGGACTCTTTTTCACATGAAAAAACACGTCAGAGCCACAAACCGAGCATTTGTCCCACAGGTTAAAATGGTGATAATCGCGGGAATCACAGAAATTTCTCTTTTCCTCTGACTGTATCATCCTCGGAGCAGCCTGTTGCTACTAAAACTGATACCTTTGACTTCAACACTGATGAGATAATAGTAAAACATATTGGAAAAGAGCCTTTCAGGGTAAATTAGATGGTGTCAAGATCCTGTAGCATTAAAAAAAAACACTAATTTTTGGTTTTCATAAAACTTGGTTCTGCTCGGTGCTAATGAAAATATATAAATTTTAATGTATTTAATGACACAGAGATTTACAGGATTTACTGGAAAATCTCTGCCCTGGAGCCACTGTACTTTTCTCTTGGTCATAGCTTGCGGTTGCCAAAACAGTTTGATGGTTTGGAATAAGCACAAACTACACTGACTCAGCCAATCACGATCAATGTTGTTTGGCAGAGGGAGGAAATGGTCCGGTTGCCACTGATGGTGCGTGTGGATCAAAGAAACAAGCATTTGTTCAGACATGTCACTGTATTGTTCGTAGCTTCGTTTCTTCCTGCAGGCACCATCTCCATTTATGTGTATTTAATTACCAATCGACAGCAAATACACAATACTCATTGATAACCGCCACTTTGGCGGTTAACAGTTGGGGTTGGTTTTTTGAATCCATCTTCCTCTATCACTGGGTAAAATGTATGTCTGGACCAGGAATTAGCTATCACTGTTGACAAAGGCGGGAAATTTAAAAAGGAGCTAATGAAACGCTAATGTTGTCATGAGACAACAGTCCATGGTTTCCAGATTGACAAACGGGATTGATGTGTTCCTTCCTACGGCCTCCACAGACTGTTAACAGACACCAGGATCTTACTCGCTCATATCCACATCTGTTTAGAGACTGACTTGGGACATAATGGCGTTTTTAGTTTGCAGATAGAGAACATGCAATGGAAAAAATTCATGGAAAAAAAAAGTAGCATATATTAATAATATATGTAGTAAATATATCTGTAGTTACATTTGTAAAGAAAAAAAAAAAAGAAAAAAAGCTTTTGTCCCATTTCAAAAATCTCTTGATGATTATTTTATGTGCCTCTGTTCATGAGTCTATCCTACATGTGTATGTCAGGGAGTTCAGGGAAGCCGGTGTTGCTTCCACAGTCAACCAGGCGTAACGCATTCTCAGTCATTATTCATTTATCACATAACACCGCAGCGGGTAATCAGCTTGCAGGCATACGAGGCGTCCCCTTGCTGCTGTTTTTAAACAAGCCTAACCCTCCTAGAACATTTGTGTATAACTAAATTAATATTCCAAACTTTCATTATGATTTTTATTATTGTGATTTTTATGATTATGATTATTATTATTATTATTATTATGTTCAAATGAAGAATCTCCTTTTTAATGACTGGAGTGACCAGTAGGCAGTTAGAGTGGATGGTGGGCACAAAAACACAGGACGGTCACGTGAGAGGGGTTAGGGTTAGACCCAGAACACCATCTGTGGCTGTGTTTTTGACACATGTGCACTTTGGATAAAGTCGGGGAGAGACTAGACTAGATCTCAAACTAGTCTCAATACACTGGAGATTTTGTGTATTAAAATAAATCACAAGTAAAAACTATGTTGATGATATTTTTGCCTTTAGAAAAGTCATTATACTTCTTTTAGAATATCTTTACTGACGGGAATGAGCTTCTTGGGAACAATTTTTATTATAAAGACCTTACAAATATGCACACATACAGACACGCACGCACACACTGAGCGCGTCAGGCCTCTGGGGGTTTTGCCTGCCAGTAAATGAAACACTTGGCTGTCATCCATTCAACGGAGCATCGTTTTACTGTTGCACTATGGTGCCTAATGCTCCTGTTGACACGTTAAGGATGTCGTGACAGGGTGAAGTTACACTTGTTTGACACGATGGAACACAACTCATCAGGATCCCGGTAAGACTTAGTATGAACAAGCACTGCAGACCTGTTTACAGATAAAGGCGAACACATGAGATCTCCCAACTAAACAACCTTTTGATGATTTGTAGCTATACATATATATATTATACAATCACACTAGTTGTTCTAGAAGGTCGTCAAAACAACACGCTTTCAAATTGAATTGACTTTAGCATATAGCTGCAATGTGCACATGCAGGAAAGAAGAAACGTGGAAGTGCCAAAGAAGCACTTTTCTTCTCAGAGGGAGTCACTCCCATTAAAGTGTCCAACATAACCCAAAAGTGTGGTGGTTAGTGCAGTTATCGCACTTCAAGAGGGTTCTTGGCTCAAACCTACTAGCTGTGTGAGGACCGTCTGCTCAGAGTTTGCATGTGCATGAATCTGAGATTAAGAACTGATTCTAAATTGTCATGACTGTGAAGAATTTGGACCCAAAACACAGACAGAAACCGTTATTTACACAAAGCTGCAGATCAGTCAGGCAAGCAGAATAAACGGTAAAACGTGACAATGAAAACTGAGGGCTTAAATACACATGAGGCGATAAGGGAAGGAGACACAGCTGGGGAAAACAAGTCACAGGTGAACAGAATCAATTAACAAGCAAGAAACTGAACATAATACACGTGAGACGAGAGACTATCAAAATAAAACAGGACACAAACTTACCTAACAAACCTAGCTGAATTTGAACTTGCCAGAATATAAAAGTCTTTTTCTTCAGGCTGATAGGAACTGATCAGACGACCCAGGCATATTTTCATCACTGCAGTGGCACTGTGGGGTCTACCTCCCACTGTTACCTGTGTCAAACGTTGCCACGTGCAGTTCATCAGCCAATTTCTTACATTTCTGATGTAACAGGATGCCCAACAGGAACGGTTTATTATGGGATTGTTTGAGTAAAGTAAACAACAGTACTTTAGAAGGGGACAAAATGAGATGACGTGATTTTTATAGTTAAGGAAATGACTTTTTCCCAGAGATCTTTACAACGCAACATAACTTCTTTAGGGGGGAAAAACAGCCAGATGATTTCCCAAATTACAGAAATATGAGGGATGAACCTCCATAAAGGTGTGTGAATGGAAGTATTGAATGAATGGAGGACAAATCAGGGCTAACGAGACCCTCGTTAGCCCTGATTTGTCCCAGCTGTGTTTCCCTCCTGTCTCTCATTCCCTGATTGCTCCTCTGTGTATTTAAGCCCTGTGTTTTCTTTGGTCTGTGTTGTGATCATTCCACGCTGTGTGTTCTGTCTGACTGTGAAAGTTTAGCTTGAATTTTCCAATTTAGTTACTGTTGAGTGCAGCTTTAAAGCTCTTTTGAGTTCACGGTTTGCCTCTGTGTCTGCACTTTTGGGTCCACCATTCTTGCCTGCACATGCTCATGACACGTTCTTTAGGTGCCTTCAGCTTTAACAAATGTCCAGCTGGGATAACCACATTTACTCAGGGCCTTCTTGATGTGATATTCTTCTGCTTAACTGGCCGCTGTGTCTGTGGGGATGCTGTTTGCTCTATGTTGTAGCGTCCTGATGACACCACAGTTTGTGCTCCAGTGGATGATGAGAGTCAAACCTTAAATAGTGGTCCATATGCGTAGGTTTATGGTACACATTAACTTTTAGATGTCCCCCCCATTACTGATTGAAGTCTGTCTAAGAAGGCCTGATGAACTTGATTTGTTGGTTCATTAAGTTAATGTGATCAGTGAATCAAGTCTTGAGATCTCATGTCCTCCCAGGTGTCATCCACATACCTGAACCAATGACTTGGTGGTGTTCCATGTACATGTTGGCCATAGCGGATGAAACTGGGGAACCCATGGCACACCCACGTTTCTGCCTGTGGTACTGACCCTTGTATGTGAAATATGTGGACTTAAGACACAGTTCCAAGAGCAAACACATTTGGTTGTTGCCGACAGTGGTCTTGTTGCTGAGGTTGGAGTCCTGTAATCTCATATGAACTACTTCCATTGCTTCAGTGACTGGAACAAAGTGAAGAGCGCGTCCTGATGACACCACAGTTTGTGTAACATCATACGAGTCCATTGTTTCATCTGCTTCCATAATGACATCTCCCACAGTCTCAACAAAATCAAAGGTGTGGTGTCTCTATACACCACATCCCCAGATGTGGAGCCCCCACATCCAGAACACACATCCAGAAAGCATCTCTTCTTCTTAAAACCAGCACCAAGGGGGGTGCTTCGTTCCACTCCCCTTGCACCACCTAAGGGGAGGTGGTGCAAGTTCAGTACCACAAAAACCTAGGGAAGTAATATAGGTACTTCATGAAACAAGATACACCTTGATTAGGGTGACTAACCGTCCCTTTTTTTGCACTTGACTTGTAAAAGCCTATATGAGATTTATTTTTTTATTTGTTTAATTTCACCATTCATTAACTGCACAGAGAAGGCATCGTTTAAATATGTCAAAGTTTTCTTTAAGCAGTATTATTGAAGTTTTTCATGACTGGGCCAAGGGTCCTCTTTTTTGGAAATGAGAATATGGTCACCCTAGACTAGATCCCTAATCCCTGTCATGTGAACAAATAGCACTTCTATGTTTACCTATTCCATATTTTAATTTTCTGATAATTTACCCATCTGTATAAGGTCACATGGCCTACTTATCATGTATATAGCGTGCGTAGGTGCTCATATAATCACACTGTCAACTGAATTTTTTTTTTTTTTTTCTCCTGTGCGTGGGTGGTAAAAGTACGCAGTTTTACTTGTATTTGCTTGTATTGTGACATTAGGCACAGTTCCAACACAAGCAAATTTCGCTTGAAAGAGGACTCAAGAGACAAGGTCATGAAGTGACTTTTTAAAAACAAAGTCTTAATAATTCACGGTTTGATTTCATTATACGCCAGGTTTTGAAAAATGCTGGTCCCACTCATGGATGTGAGAAGAAAAAAGTGGTGACACCTGTAACTGAGAGGTTTTTATTTATTTTATTTTTTTTATTGTTTTCTGAACTACTGCATTATAAGTTGAGATTTATTCAGAGCAGAATTTTTCCCTGTTTCCACCGATTCATCTGTTCCACACACCGCATCATCTTTGCAGGAAAATAAAATCCACAATTTGTTTACCCAATAAACAGCAACTACATAATTAGAATACTATATATCTCATAGTATGTGTACACAGTGTGGGGCTCTAGCAGACAGAAGGCTTTAATCCAGTGTGCTCTTATTCGCAGTGATTGGGTGTCTCATAAAGGACCCGGGGGCAGCAGTGAGGACGTAGCTCAGCAGGACCAAAGCTGGAGACAAAGACAGCATGTTTTTTTTTCAGGGTTGTAATCCTTACAGCTCTTTGCAAAGGTTTTTACACATTTTACACACCGACAATGAAGAGTTAATAATAGCTCCGTCCACTTCTTTCTACCAGTTCTCCTGCTAGGTGAGACTTTTCACCTTTCCCCCTTTTGGTTTCCTCCATTTCAGGCAGGTGGAGGAGTAACTTGATATGGTGGGAGCTTTCTGTCTTCAGGGGTTAAAATAACATCCAACCACCTGCTGCTGACCGGAAATAGTGGCTCAGACGATTTATCAAACACAAAAACCTCCCTGAACCTAAGGTGAGAAGGGACACTTTTTTCTTTTTCTTTTTTTTTTTTTTTTTTACTTTTTGGATCCAAAACAGTTGATTTTTCTGCAAATCTGTACCTGTGTCTACCTGTGCCATACAATATGATGAATGGTGCTGGCTGCCATAGCAACAGCACAGGAAACAACTAACACACCGCTCATTGTGTACTCTCTTTCACAAAGCGCGCCCTCTGCGTGATGTCACGCATGCAGTAAGATATAAAGGAATTCCAGGAGTTCCTGATGCCCAAATATGGTCTCACATCCTCCAGAGTTATCAGCGACTTAAGTGTTGTGTAACGCTTTTTCACTCTTGCGTTTGAAACGGTGAGAGGCGTTCATTGTTTTGTGATTATAAACTGATATACTCTGTGGGACACCTGAGTGGCTTTCAAAGCTCTCTTATTTACTTTGTTTTATATTCAATCTTTAAAAACATTCTGGAAATGTTCAGCTCCCATTTATTTACATAGCACCGGCTCACAACAACGGTTGCCTCAAGGCGCTTTATATTGTAAGGTTACAACGCTACAATATTAGAAGGACATCAAAGTTTTGCATTAAAGTTATGATTTATTAAGATTTTATCTAAAACTAGGGGCAGACCTCCTCTTCAGTGCATTTTAACATTATGAAACTGCATGAAGCTCATTTTCTAGACAAGAAAATGTATAATAGTTATTAAGAATAATGATTACATTGTATACATGTATATAAATGCACTTAGATGCTTATATATAAGCGCATTTTCCTCATAGCCTAATTGCGAAAGGTATCGGTGACATACACTAGTTCCAGCACTAGATGGTTATAAGCTAGTGAAGTTCCTGATCTGATAAGACATGAGCTGGAAAATGAATGAAACAGTCCTGTGATAGACTGACAACCTGTTCATGGTGTACCCTTCCTCTTCCCATATGACAGCCATGATATCCACTCATCCAGCTCTAAATCACAGCCCAATTATTTAAAAATAACGTGTCCCTCTCTGCTTTAAACTACTAAAAATGAAACTGTCTCCTTTTTTTTATTATGGTAATAGTGTTTTTAAAAAAACTGCATTTGACTTTTCATGTGCGTTTGCTTTTCTTTTATTGATATGTAAAACTATGATTGAGGAGATGACAGACGATTTGGAAATTTGAATGGTTACTGATTGAAGTGGATTTGAATTGTTGCAAATTCTCCATATTACAGGAATGATTTGTACTTGACAGCTTTTATGTTGCGTTGTTAAGCCATAAACTGTATCTAGTTATAGATTTAATGGCATTCTTCCCTTCAGTCGCTGAAGAGAGGTTTGTTACTTATTGTCATTTTTGTAATTTGTCCATGCTGACTAATGTGCTGGTGCAATGTTGTATGGTTTAGAGAGTAGACTTGAAGGAGACAGAGTCATGGCTATAAATTGTCTGAGTATTTGCTTTCAGCATGCAATCAATAAAATTGTTCCACCAGCGATTGGTGAATTGCTCTGTCTGAACAGATAAGAGCTCTTAAAATGACGCATCATTTTGAGAGCTTTGCCGTCACAGCAACAGGAAATCGAGTATAATTAGCAAGTCCGTTATCTTTCCCTGGAATTACAGTAGTAGGACATTCCTGTAACATGTAAGGTTTCTTTTGATGGTGGTGTGTGACACACTGGGTGACAGCTTTAGAAAAACAGTTTTTTTGCTCTCAAACTATCATTTTCAGTTCTTAGGATCAGAGTATTTTAATCTAAGCCTAGATCTATTGCTAACCCTGCATAATTACCTTTGTGTAAGTGAAACATGAACCAGTCTCCAGACTGATTTTTTTTTTTTATCTCAATAAAAGAAGTTGAAGACCTCATGTCGTCTTTAACTCACCAAATGCCAAAAAACACTGTCGATAAACACGTGTGATAACACAGTATGTGTCAAAAATCTGGTTTTATTTGTTTTGTTTTGCTTTTTTAAATTTATAAAACAGGTCAAATATGACCCAAAATAAATTTGGACGACGAGGAGGTAAATTTGGAACAGTGCAGAAAGCCAAAGAAAGCAAGCAGGATTATGGCTTCAAGCGTGCAAGCTAGGAAGCGGTCGTTGTACTTTGTACAGAGCGTAGAGATGCAGCGGCAGAGGAGGTCTGAAGTAAGGGGTAAACGGTGTAGGGCAGCAGTGGGTGCCTGGCGTTGCAAACCTTTGATAAGTAGCGATATCTGGGATGACATGATGGGAGAACATGGAGAACCTGTAAGTATTTTGGTGAAGAAGCTGGACACGGTGGTCACGTCGAATGACTGGAAGAAGAGACCGAAGTGAAATGAACGGAATGAGTTCCATGCGGTCCAGTAGGTGGATAGGGTGCTCGAAGCGAGACTGTTCAATATGGCACCATGAGAGAGGCTGATGAGGTCTGCGATGCGGGGGTTTAGATTTCGAATGTTGTGGCTGAAAATGGAGGAATAGGTGTCGGAGCTGCCTCAGCATGCGGGGCCAAGGCTCTGAATGTTTGGAGGGAAAGATGAAACAGAGTCAGCGACAGCATTGAAATGACCCGGAACATGTTCTGCTCTGATAAGGAACTGGTGGATGACGGATAGCCACGTGAGCCGCCGAACGAAAGGCATGATGGAAGGGGAGTCGCTTCGGCCTTTGTTAATTATGTCGACTACGGTGGAGTTGTCTGAGTGAACGAGAACGGATCTTCTTGACCATTCGTGGCCCCACAGTAGAGCTGAGATGATCACCGTGTAGATTTTGAAAACTGCAGATGAGGGCTGGAACCGCTCACGGGTGTAAAAGCGGAACTCGGGGGGGCCAAGCTGAAGAGAACCACCTTCCACCATAATAACCCCCAAAGCCGGCCAACGGGGCAGCATCTGTGTAGAGCTGGATGTCTTCAGGGTAGGACAGCAGGTCGTCGTAAAAGAAACTAATGCCGTTCCAGTTGGAAAGCAGAAGTTGCCAGAGTCGCAGTTTGGTCTTGGAAGCGCGGTCCAGTGTGATGGGGTCGAGGAGTGACTGTTTGGATGCTGCGAGTGAGAGCAAGTGGGAGATGAAGGAGCAGCCTTGAGGGATTATGCGCAGGGCGAAGTTTAAATGGCCCAAGAGGGAGAGCAGTTGTTATTTGGAACATGTGGGTGCGGGAAGGAAGTTCTGTAGGAGAAGAGTGATGCGATTGAATTTTTCGATAGGCAGGAAAGCCTGGAAACGAATGGAGTTGAGGGTTATGCTGAGGAACTCCAGGGATGTTGAGGGACCCTGCGTTTTCTCTTCGGAAAATGGAACGCTGATGAGGAAATCGTCGAGAAGATGGACTAGGAACGGCAGCTTAAGGTTGTTGGAAAGGGTCCAATATAGGGCTTCGGAGAGTGAGTCGAACAGCTTGGGACTACTTTTGCAACCGAAGGTCAGCCTGACTGCAAAGTAGTAGGCGTCCCTCCACCTGACTCCAAACCAGCACCAGAAGTCGGGGTGAATTGGTAGGACCTTAAAGGCGCTTGTGATGTCAGCTTTTGATAGCCAAGAGCCTCTGCCGGCGAGTTTGATGAGCGAAATGGCATGGTTGACCATTGAGTATTTGAGGGAAAAGTTGTCGCTCGGAATGACGCCATTTATGCTAGGGATAAGGCTGTCATGGGGCGCTGACAAGTCGATGATGATGCGCTTCTTGCCTGAATATTTCCTGGTGGCGATGCCCAGTGGACTGATGCGGAAGAAGGTAAAAGGCAGTTTAGAAAAGGGCCAGATCATGAACCCCTCCCTAACTTCCTTGGCGAGCAGGCTGTCGACGGTTTCCAGGTCTCTGAGAGTGACTGGAGATTTTTACAAATGTAGGAGACCAATGGCAGGGTGGCGATTCCTGGATGAAAACCTTCAGAAAAGCCTTTTATGAAGAAACTGACAAAGTCTGGGTTAGGGTGGTTGGACAAGGCTTTCTGTAACACCAAAATGTTAACGGGTGTTGAGACCAGTGGAGCTAGTCGTAGCTCCACTGGATGCGGGTTGCGGGGGCACCACAAAAGGAGCAAGAATGGAGGTAGCGGCACTGGGACAATGGAACACCCGTGGTCGTTGCAGTTGTTGCAAATGGAGCGACCCCCAGAAACATGACGGGTCTGCCTTTCTTATCTACGCCTTGCAGCACGGGCCCGCTAGGATTGGAAGCCGCGGGCTGGGCGAATTCCGGGATCTGGCTGGGGTCAAGCAGGCTAAGGCGGGTGAGCTGCTCAGGATCGTTTTGGACCGGGGCGGTGCAGGCGGAAGCGGGATGTGACGGAGCGCCTCACGTCTTACACGAGAGAGAGGGGTGAGTGGCAAAGAATCGACAGTAAAGTTCTTGGTCGAGACTGCCCTAGAAGGTATCTTGATTAAACTGGAGCATGTGAGCGGCTGCCCGGGAAGCAAACTGGATATGATACTGATAGAAACCAAAGCCGCCAAAACGAAGTGCGAGGTCGAGTATGATGGTTAAGACTCGAGTTCCTGACGACGGGAGGGGAAGGTGGTGCAGAGGTCATCTCTGTACAGCAAAAAAGCAAAGCAAAAAAAAAAAGCAACCGGTGCTGAGGTTGGCTGTGGAAAAAAGCGGAGGAGGGATGAGTGGTTGGGAAACGGGGTTAGATGGAAGAGGGACTGAAGACCGCAGAACTGGCAACCCTGCCCCGGCACCGCCCAGAGTGGGGGGAGCGGCTGAGGGGGGGACGAGCGCATCGGCAGCTGGATGTAGCCGTTGTTGGCCGGAGGGCGAGGCTGCACGCGTGGGAGCACCGTTGAAGTGATTTATGGTCGGAGGGGTATTATCACCGGCAGGCAAGCGGGGGCAGGAGCATTCAGAGGCTAGAAAAAGGCCGAATGACTTAGCCTTGTTGTCGGAATGGTGGAACGGGATGCGTCTCTCTTTTAGGACTGTTGGAGGCGGGCCACAGTCCAATCGGAGATTTTCGGCAACGTGGTGTGTTCGGGAGCCCTTGCTGGGGCACGGGAATGGCAGCGAGACGTCAGAGAATGATTCTGGGAGGGAACGGATTTCCGGGGAGCTCTGCAGGACCAGGGGCGCGTTTCGGAGCGGACTGGGGTGGAGTTGAGCCGCTAACTTTTGCTGGTGGTGGACCAACCTTTGGCTGACATTCGGAGGTAGTAGCTTCGCGGAGGCAAAGAGTGGCTGGAGCTGCCGTATGGTTGGATCAAGCAGAGAGAGGAATTATGAGGAATAGAAACAGAGGACCTGATGCCAGCTAATTTCAAATGTTGTTTTAAGTTGTAATATAGACTGTAGAGACTACAATAATATAGAGAAAACTCCAAAAATCAAACAACCCCCTTTGAACAAGCAGTTGGTAAAAGTAGGAAGGAAAAACTCCCCTTTAACAGGAAGAACTTCCGGCAGACCCAGGTTGATGGAGGGATAGCTATCTGCTGTGAGCGGTTGGAGGTGACAAAAAACACTGCAGAAGAGAGCCAGAGATTTGACTATTGAGTTATTTTTGCTATATTTATTACTCAAGACTCTATTTTGTAATCACACTTTAAATTTTGTTCAGCTGTTAATATAAAAAGGCTGCCTCCCTTTTTTACCAGCCTTCCATGTTGCCTCATTTTGACTCTCAACACCTCGAAGTTGACAAAGTCTCACCTCTGTACGTACTACTGATAACTGACGTAATGCAGCGTAGCAGCTCTGAGTTTACTCAGATCAATTCTTAAGCTCTTAACCTGAAGAAAGATAAATATGCTTCTTTTGGATGATTCATTCCCA
Organism: Pelvicachromis taeniatus; assembly: GCA_015108175.1. NCBI lineage: Eukaryota > Metazoa > Chordata > Actinopteri > Cichliformes > Cichlidae > Pelvicachromis > Pelvicachromis taeniatus. The sequence goes on from VURO01005772.1 coordinate 37,670, forward strand.
GGAACAATCAGAGGCTGTTCAGGTTCCTCCCTTGGTCAACAAGAGGCCTCTGTCCAAACAGCCAATCTGAGTCTTTGTTTTATTTACCTACCATTCACTGTATGTATCACACGGCTAAAATGAAAAACATTCATTTGATTACAGTCATCTCATTATTCATCATGATTCATGACATTTTGCTTTCTTTTTCTGTTATTGCGCAGTAAATATCTTTCCACCCATGAAAAACCAAACAAACTATACAAACTTTACTCACTACAAATATACTTATGACAGCTGATAAATTCCATTTACTTTCTGCTAGGTCTGCCCATTACCCTTCTGTGTATGTGATCTAATGCCTAAACAGGAAGCAGTGAGTCTTTCGTGTAATGAGGCAGAAAGTGAAGAGATGCTGGTAGATGGATACGCCTTACAGGTGTCTGTAATGAATGAATGAGTTGATAATCTTGCAGTTTATTTTCATGGGACTCTTTTTGTTAATATATCAAACCTCAAAGTAAAAGGTTTTAATAACCTTGCAACCCATATATCTCTCCAGCCACCTCTTTCACCTTTCATTTCCAAAACAAACAAGAAAACAGACACATGTGCTGCATCTGTCCTGGGGTCTCCTCCTGGTTGCACAGGTCTGAAACACGTCATGTCATCTGCCTCCTTTCACTGTGTAGGAGGAGAGTTTCAACTTTAAATACTGACAGAATGAGTAATTTCCTCACCCTATTTTTAGATATAACGTAGATATTCTACGTGATATACACCAAAAACTGTGGTAACCCTTCTCAGTATGTTTTCTTAGCATTAATAAATTATTCTGATGTTTATTTTTAGCTTCTCTAGTTAATATAAAATACTTCTACCAAGGTAGGGAGTCTTAAGCTTGTCTTGCTACCTGTGCTCACAAAAGTTCAAAACAGAAAAACAATGTTGTTAATCAGTCCAGGTTGAGACTGCTAACTGGGGAAGTTTTTATGCATTAGTCTTTTAGATTGCTTGTAAGCTAACTTGCTTCTAACTTTCCTATTATTACACTGACACCAGGTAGCTTAACGACAAGCACTCGCCTAATGGTTTGAGAGCTGTAAAGCTGGAGTTAATACCAGCTTCTGTCTGGTGTCTAGACAAGGCCGATGGCATCGGCCACAATAAACCTTGGGAATTTTGTTTCAGCAGATGGTTTGTTAGATTGTACAGCATGAACATGTCTTTAGTCGGTCAATCTCAGGATATAGAAAAGTAAAATCAAACCGGTTCCTTTGATAAGTTTGTAATTTCCTTGACGCAACAATCCCTGATAGACATCAGGGTTTCCTTCAAAGGTTTTCTAAAAACTGACCATCCGTTTTTGGGGGCATTTTTGCTTTGATTTGACAGCAAAGGATTTTCAGACACGAACGTGGGGAGAGACAGTGGGGGAAGACACACAGGTCGAAATCAGCCCCAGGCCATTGCATCCAGCCTTGTGACATATGGTGAGTTAAACAGGCAAAACGGGTTTGAGTGTATTTGTTTGATGCCTTTACATTATTATGATTTCCCCCAAATAATGTAATCATTTTTAGTTGATTCATGCAGAAAACTATGCTTCTAATGCCCTTTTTTTTCACAAGCAGGTTGACTCGCAATCTATTGCTCTACATGCAAGCTAATTTCCTTAAATAATTTAACAAAGATCATATTTCACTAGACCTTTTCATTCCTGTACACACCGGTGCATTTTCCAGTGCAGAGGCATCAAAGGTTCCATGGTGTGCCTTGATGACCGGTATGAAAGCAAAAGACACCAATATTTGAGTTATTAATAGTCAAAAAACGTGTTTGTGAAGTTACAGTCAGCTGTCATGAGAGTATTTTCCTTACTCAGCTTTCACACGCAACTGACAGAAAGGAATGACGCCAAATCATGCTTGTGTCTTGAGTAACACACCGGAAGCACTAGGAAGACTATAACTTACAGTTAGTGCACAAGTTACTAACTTCCAGAATAAGTTTGTTTTTTGTTTTTTTACATACATATATAGTTTTGTAAACTTTGTAAGCTCTCTTACACATCATAATGTCATTTTTGTGTTTTGTTTTTTTTTTTTAAATAGTGTAACAAACCACATCATTCTGTATCAGAGGGTCGACTAACGGATGGACTCTCCTTTCCAGCACCCTGGCATATACCGTCCCAGGGAGGCTGAGGAGTGTGATTTCCCTATAGTTGGAACACACCCTCTTGTCCCCTTTCTTAAAGATGGGAACCACCACCCCGGTCTGCCAATCCAAGGGTACTGCCCCTGATCTCCACGCAACATTGTGGAGGCGTGTCAACCAGGACAGGCCTACAAACATCCAGAGCCTTCACAAAACCAGAAAAAAGCACCTTTGTATAAAGCATTTCTCTTTTTTCATTTAAGAACACACTGAAGTCATTTTAAATTATCAACTGGTCTGATCTGGTATTCGGGGCCCACTGCACAGTCAGCAGCGCATATGTGGGTGGCTTGAGAAGACATGAAGAGTAATGTTGCAATAACATTTTTGGTGATTTTCTCACTAGGTGGAACTTCCTCTTTCAATTGATAAACAGATACCGTATCAGCACATTACTGTGGTCTCTGAGATAAGTCCTATATACTGCAACCCGGCTGAAACCCATCAAGGGGGTATGGGCAGTAGAATACACACACTCACCACCCACTGTGTTATGTGCTCTTGTTCACCTGGCAGTTCATGGAAATATCAGCGTATCATGCAGCATCATCTCACTGCATTTAGGCATGTAGACACTGTCAAGATGATCTTGTGGAGTCTAAACTGAGCATGAGCATGGGGAAGAAAGGTGATTTAACTGACTTTGAACATGCCTTGGTTATTGGTGCCAGACAGGCTGATTCTGCTGGGATTTTCCCATGCAACCATCTCTAGGGTTTACAGAGAAGGGCCCGAAAAAATATCCAGTGGGTTGTTGATTATAGAGGTCATTAAAATAAAAACTTGTTACAGCCAAGGTTGCAGAACAGCATCTCTGAAGATGCAACACGTCATTTCTTCAAGCAGATGGGCTACAGCAGCCGACGATCACACCGAGTGCCACTCCTGTCAGTTAAGAACAGGAAAGTGAGTCTGTAGTTTACATGGGCTCACCAAATTGAACAATAAACTGGGAAAACTTTGAACCTCTTAGTAATGGCTGATCATCATTTGGATGTCGCAGCCTGCCTGACGATTGTTGCAGGGTGGGTGGTTTTTTGACAATGAATTAACTGTACTCATATGGCCTTCACAGTCACCAGACTTCCATCCAATCGAGCACCTTTGGGTTGTGGTCAACAGCAGAGTCGCATCATAAGATGTTTAGTAATCGGCAGAAACTCTGATATTATCAGGTCAATATGTGCCAAAATCTCACAGGAATGTTTCTAACACCTTGTCAACCTGTGCTACAAAAAGGTAAAACAGTTCTGAAAGCAAAAAGTGACCTGCAAGAATAGAAAAGCCCTTAATTTAAGGTGTATGTCTTGTTCTGAAGCATTTTGGTAGTGGCTATAACATGGACATTACAGAGCCAGGGGGTTCTATGCAGAGAGAGCATAGAACGGCTTAAAAAGTACCTATAATTTGCAATTAAATATTTAAAAGCCACCCGCCGAGTTATTGGCTCCAGCAGGTGTTTACCAACTTGTAAGAATCATGTCCTCATCTGTCCTCTGCCTAATTACAGCACTCCACCACTAGAAAGAGAGAGAAACAAAGAGGAATGTTGTGCATCCAGTTTCTTATCCTCACATGTTGGCTTCGCTCTAATAGGCGATCAAGCTTTAAAGAAAACATTTTTTATGTTCTCTCTTTCTCTTTCTTTTTTTGTTTGTTTATGCCGTCTGCAACACAAAGATACAAATGCACAGAAAAGTTAAAACCGACAAAGTGGCCACACAGGTTTTAATGTTGTCACAAGCTTCAACCTGTGTGAAGATCTCTCGTTATGATACTTCTTCATATTCATTTAGATATATTTTTATCTTCTGGGTTACATAATAAAGATGTTATGAAAGCATGTGATTATAATGATCATCCGTTTTATTGAGGCATCCACCCTTGACTTGCATGTGAATTTCCCTGTGCGTCTAAAGAATTTCAGTTATAGGTGATCTCTGTAGTGGTAAACAAATTTAATTCAGCTCTTTTTAGGTTTACAATGACAACGTTTTGTGCATTAATTGACTTTTTGACTATTTATTATTTGCATATTGAAAATGCATAGCAAACATGATGCAAGAGAACAGTGGGAAGGCATCTGAAACATACAGAAGACGACACGCCTGGAGCAAAAGTCTTAGCTAACAGGTTTTGTTGTGACAGGTTTGCAGTTAATCAGAACCTTTTAAACTTTTTAATATTTTATGTTGAAGACTGTGTGTCAGTTGGGAGCCAGTGCAACTGAATTACCAAAAGTGTGACTGTCAGAAGCTCCGCAGCAGCATTTTTAACAACCTGCAGATTTTCCAAGGAAGCTTTGTCATGGCAAATAAACAACGGTTTACAATAATCCAATGATGTAATAAAGGCTTGAATAATAATTTCCAATTCAAAGCATGACTAATTGGAACTCAATTTTGCAAGATTTTAATGGGTAATGTATGAAACAATAAAATACAGTAAAAGAGTTAACCAGCATCTAAAATGAGTGTGGAGCCCAAAGTTACCGCAAGATTCTTGATAAAACTGGCAAAAAGAACAAGACTTTATATTATAAAAACAGACTCCCGCTCTCTCTTCATTAATTGGAGAAAACTGTCTGCCATCCACCTTTTGATTGAGTCTAAGCACCGGTGCAAAATCTAAAAACTTAGAGCCATCTGATGGTTTAAAGAGAGATACAATTGAATGTCATCTGCATAGCTAAGAACAGTGTTCAAAATGTGCTGAAGACGGCGCAGATATAACAGATAGAATAAAGGCCCCAGAACAGAGCCTTGTGCACACTGTAGACTAGAGAAATGGAAGAATAAAAGATGGATGTCACAAGAACCACTCCAAAGCAAACCCAGTTAGACCCACCCGGTATTTCATGGTTAACAGCATCAAACACAGAAAACGGGTCCATCATCAGCAAAACAGAACATGCATTAACATATCATTATACATTAACATGACATTGAAGACTCTAAGAAGAGCTGCTTTGATGAAATAAGGTCTATGAATGACCAAATTTATTTAAATTAATTTGTCTAAAACGGCTGTAAGCTGCTCTTAACAATAAATGATCATTTTTAGATTGCTCTAAAACCTCTGAGATGACAGGATTCTGGGCTGCACGGTGGCAAAGTGGTTAACACTGTTGCCTCAACGCAAGAAGGTCTGTTGCCTGAGATTGACCTGGACAGGGTCTTTCTGTGTGGAGTTTGCATGTTCGAGAGGGAAGAAGGATGTATTTATTGAGTCGGCTAATTTGATTAGCACGGGTAAAGAAACATGTAAAAAGCTTTTAAAAATAACAGCAAAAGTTCTGAGTAGGACAATCTTAATTTTAAAAAAACTGAGCAAGAATATGACTAAGAGTGTTAAATAAGATCCAAGGACCCCTGTGCTCTTAGAAACCAGAAATGGAAAAAAGGCAGCCCTCACATCTCCTACTGAAGTGTTTAAAGAAGGAGATGAACTTTGAGAGGAGTTGATCTTCACCTTTTGGGTGTTTGAAAGAGGAACTAATCTAATTTTAACAGGTCAGAATTTCTCACAAATGAAAAGACAATGATCAATAAAATGATTAATTAAGACATCAGTTTCAATCTGAGGGGCTAAAAAATACATTGAAATTACCAGAAAATTTAATAGCAAAAAGGGATTTAAGATGCAAGACCTAGGGATGGGATAAAGATGGTGCATGTCCTTTGGTGTGCGTGGTGCCCAATACTCTAGATAAAAAGAATCAAACGAATAAAAAGTTTAAAAAAACCTCATGACAAAGTGATAAAAGCTTAATCAGGGTTAACCAAGCATTTGTGCAGTATGATTTTTCCTTTCTGAATGCTCCAGTTTCCTCCTGCAGTCCAAAAGCACGGTGAGTGGGTTCACTGGGGAGTGCGAATTTGCTATAGGTGTGAATGTAAGTGCTTCTAGCTGTGGAAAAGCATGTTATGCCACCCCCTTCCTGCAGTATACAATGTTCACAGTGCCTGTAAGAGTTCATTTTAGTCATGCTTCACTGCTGATTGGATTTGTGCCAGAGATCTTCAGGAAGCAAGTTTTTCTACAATGTCTGGAAATGCAGGCAGTTATTTTCAATGCTGTGCAATAGAATTACCAAAAGGTTTTGTCCCAATAAGGGTATTAAAGCTTTTTTCTTTGTGGAAGTTAAACTTCTACCACTATCCCAAAAATTTAGACTCAGGATTAATGTTACCATTTCCATCTATGATATCTCTTTCCATCTTTGCAATTGAAGGTGTTGTTCTGCAAATACAGAGTGCACAACAAGGATAAAACAGAGGCAGGTGCATGGGGCCGGACGCTTTTTTGTTATTTTGTTCAACAACATCTTTATTCATATTTTAAAAACATTAATAACAACGAGGCAGAACAGACTATAGTTCAGGTATGTACTGAGCATATAGGATTACAGCAGAGAAATTAGTCACGCTTCTCGTGCAGTTTGAGCGTTTTAATAATTGACCAAGCCCAAACTTCTTCCAAATGCCGTTTAGGCAACGAAGAAAAAAAAGTGCATGTTACTAAACAATGGGTGGGGTGTCGTCTTTTAAATTCTCCACGGTATGACTGTGTTTGCACGATAATAATATAACAAAAGTGACACAGGCCAGCTTTAAGGGGTATAATTAAAAATTAATCATCTGTATTTTAGCTCACAAATCTGGTTTTGTGGCTCCAGTTTGTCTTCCCTCTTAAAAACAAGATGCAATACAAACGCACAAATCATACCTGGGCTAGAATATACCAGCTGACATCTAATGGCACCCAGTTTACTCAGAGACCATTTCTCTGTTACCGAATGGATGAGAGTACGGGACTCGCTATGTCCAGATTTTCATGCAATACATCAGTGACTATTTGATGAATTGCAATACAATTCTGAACACACATCATCTCTGGGTTTGCTGATCAGCTGTGCAATTGCACGTTTCACACATTCAGCTTGGGTGATCTTCTAACTCTTGCTCTGATGCCACCACTAGGTTGTTTTTTGTGTTTTTAATTTAAAATTTGACGAGCAAAGTCACGTCACTCTTAGGATTACATAAAAATGGTGATCCTCCATGAGCTTCCGCAATCAGGTCAACCTTCAAGTGACCAAGTGGGCTCATTTCTAACACCAGTTGTATCTTTATGTCTTTTAGTGTAATGGGTTGTTTTTATTTTTTTAGCTTTTTGCAGTAATTGATACATTTGTGTGGCAACAAAAGTTGAAAGGTGTGTGGAAATATTTCTAAGAATTGTTGGCTTTGATTTTGATGTCGTTTTCCTTGGAGTATTATTTATACAGCACTTTCTTACTTTTACTGACCACTCAAAGTAGAGAAGTCACATTTAATGTCCGAAGCGACTCGAGTGGAATTAAGAGTTTATGTCATGGATAAAGACACAGACACACATGCGCCAGATTTTAGCTTTCTGCAAAAACAAGATAAGATCATAAGGTCATCAAGACTGCATCATATATAAGATATATATCATTTATACGTCAGCATGTGCACACATTAGCAGTCTAAAGCAGGCCAAGTTAAAAGTTCCCCTGAACAGAGCTGCAAACTGTGGGGTGGGCCCCACTGGTGGGCGGTGGATAACCTGGAGAAACATATGTAATGAAAATAAGTTCTATAAATATGTTTTTTGTGGGGAAAATAAACGGATCCAAGTCTGCTGATGCTATCAGACCAGTGAAATGCACCTTTAGATAAGTCATATTCAACATGGATCTTTTCTAAATGTTAATGATTGATTAAAAAAAAAAGAAGTTTATGCGTGAGTTCAATAAGGAAGATCTGTAATCACTCATCTGCCTGCTTTCCTGTTCGGCTGATACTCCGCTCTTTACACCACTGCCACTTTCCCACACTGTCAGTCTCAGGACTGTCATCGTTACTCTAGTCCAGTCATCCTCTCGCCCACTTCCTTTGAGCCAGTTTAGCCTCCATTCTGCGTAGTTTAAATCATGTCCTTCATCATTCTACCTTTGAGACTCTCATTCGTGCAACCCACCTCCTCCCTCCAGCTCACCCAGGTCACTCAGGACAGAACCCACCAAGAGTCTAGATGCTGGTGGTGGATGGAGCTCTAAATCCACTCACTGCTGGGATTCTGTTCCATGATAGGACATCAGAATCTTTTCACTATTAAGGGGTGGAAATGATGAAATTCATAGCAGTGACTATCAGAGCCAGCAGCAGCAGCCAAGTGATTATATCTCAAACAAAGAAAAAACAAATCTAGTGCAGCTAGCATGTTTCTAATTACTAACTGATTCATTTCCTCAGTGCACCGCTACACCAGATCTTTGGGTTCCCCAAACTGCCAAATCCCACTTTGGCCGCTGCATGTTACACCCTGAAACTGGAGAAACTGTCAGAATGAACTTGCCTCTGGAGGCAATAGGGGATGGGCTGTAAAAGAGTCAGCATTCTGAAAACTTTTAAATAACAGAAAATGGAGGAGGCCATAGGTATTTTCCACTTTGCTATAATTATAGACTCTAAATATGCAGGCCAACCAGTGTGACGGGAGTTCCTATTATCATATTAAGCATACAGAGAAAAGCATACCATTTGTGAATTTTCCCACAGTTTGCTGATGTCAAACTGAAGGCCTGAATGTGCTGACAAACTGACGCAATTAAGACAATAAAAGCCTAATGACACGTTGTTACTCTTTTTCTGACAGGCGCATCACTGAGTTGTGACGCTCAGCCATGTTCTCGCTAGTTATGTGCATAAATAAACTCGGTCACACTTCATGAAAAAAAGACAGTTTCCAAATAGGATTTGAAGCACAGTCTCGAAGTTCACAGTGGCGTGATTTACACCAGCCCAGACCCTCGTTGTTATCCTCGTGTCTCGCGCATCGAGGCAGCCATATGGTCAAAGCTGTATTTGAAACCCTATTTTTGCGTGTCAGACTGCAAACGCGCTGGCTAGTTACTGCGATGTAAATATTGTCAGGTAGTGCTCTGATAAGACACGCACATGTTCTTTGGCGGTGATTGTGACAACTCTGGTTAGGTATTTCCTTTTTTTTTTACATTTTATAGCAGTGTTGTGTGTGTGCCACTTAGTTGTTGCAGAAAGTAAACTAAACAAAACGTGGAAGTAAAACTATGTCCAATCAGCTAATAAATTATCTCCGTGTATATACACCAAACGGGTTTTTGCTCCAGTTGTTAGATCGTCTCTTTAGTTGTGCGTAACCAACTTTTTTATTTTTTAACCACTGCTTGTTTTTCCCTGTTTGCCTGTCTGCTCTGTTCTTTTCCTGATAGTCAACACATCCTCTGGCCGTCAGCATCTCAGCAGTGATGGATCTCGATCGCTGAATGAAACATTTGAGATTTTCTATGTGACACAAGATAGCTGATAGCCCTAACACCCCCACACTGTGTTCATCCCGGGCTTGTTTCATGATGCCGCTCTAAGTCAACAACGGTTTGTGCCTGCCGGTTATATTTAAGAAAACCACCCTGAACAAAATATTGTTGAGCCTGCTTAAACATGCAAACAGAGTTGCCTGTTTAACAATCCATAACTACTTGCTATAAACACGGTGGTGTCAAATTTCATTACAATTAAAAATGATACGTGCGCCAATGTTTTAAGCTGCCAGGATTGAAAGTGGCTTGGCTACGGAAGCCGAGAACGGCCGTATCCGTTAATATTTTTCTCTCCTTATCTCGTGATAACGAGTTATTTATCTCGTTATCTCGAGAAAACGGATTAGTTTTCTCGTGATAATGAGTTATTTATATTGTTATCTCGAGAAAACGGATTAGTTTTCTCGTGATAATGAGTTATTTATCCCGTTATCACGAGAAAACGGTGGTCCGGTTTTCTCGTTAACGGGATAAACGGGATAAATAAGTCGTTATCACGAGAAAAGAAAACCGTTTTCTCGAGATAACGACTTATTTATCTCATTATCTCGAGAAAACGGATTAGTTTTCTCGTGATAACGACTTATTTATCCCGTTATCACAAGAAAACGGTGGGCCGGTTTTCTCGTTATAACGAGATAAATAAGT
>VURO01005772.1:48161-63359 GCA_015108175.1 Pelvicachromis taeniatus
TGGTCCGGTTTTCTCGTTAACGGGATAAACGGGATAAATAAGTCGTTATCACGAGAAAAGAAAACCGTTTTCTCGAGATAACGAGATAAATAAGTCGTTATCACGAGAAAACAAAACCGTTTTCTCGTGATAACGACTTATTTATCTCATTATCTCGAGAAAACAAAACCGTTTTCTCGTGATAACGAGATAAAAATATTTTTAACGGATACGGCCGTTCTCGGCTTCCGTACTTGGCTACATGCACATATAAATGGATTTTAAGTTACACAGCTTTTTTTTTTTTCGTATCAATTAATATGACATACAAATCAAGATTTAAATCTTGAGGCAAAGACAGTGAAAATTAGGATTAAGGTTTGGGTGAAGCTAAATAAACAGAACGCATGCAAATCGTATTGCTCTACTCTAAGAAAACACAAGGTTTAAGCAATGAGCTTCTCTCACTCTTTACCCACATTTTGAAAAAGTCCCACACACCAGGCTTATTCTACACCAGCATCGCCCTGGCGATCCAGTCGGCATCTGACGCTCAAATTAGGAAACTGAGCTATTGCATATTATACTTTTTTGTGGAAAATGTGTTCAAATATAAAAATCTGTTCCCTTGTTGTGTCTTTGGAGAAATTTCCAGGGCTAGTTTTAGGCTATTTATATTCGTGTAGGCTTGTTAGGGCAATCGCTCTCTGAGAGTCTGATGAAGGTTTGCAAATAATTGCTGTCTAAAGAATAAATGCAGACCTGCTGCCAACAGTTTGAATGCATCTTTGCCAATGAGCTCAACTTGAAGGGACTCGACTCAACTGGCGGCCAGGGGCTTGTACTCTGGTTATAATCCTGTAGAAGAAGAAGGCTGCTGAGCACAAAGATTAATGTGTTCATGTGAATTTCTGTTAAATATCAAGTAATTTTCAATGATTTATCCCATTTAATTACTGTATTGTCAGAAACAGATTGCATGTAATTTCCCAACTTGACTGATCTCACACTGATATAAGCCAGAGTCTCATTTTGCAGCAAAAAATAAATAACAGAAGTGAAATAACTTTATTGGTATCAGTTTTATCCAATAAGATAAAGTTGAACTTTGAGCACATATTTTGCAGTTGAAGAAATGCAATGAGTGGCTGATACACGTGGATCAGTCCACCCTGCCTATATGACACATTCTTATCACAGGGTGTTTGATGCTGCGGTTTCATTACATGTCACAAAATATCCTTTAAATTACATTTTTCTATGTAAAAGCAATTCAAAACAAAACAAAAAGAACGAAACTTTGGTTAAAATGTATCTATTTCATATGTTTGGCCTCTTATGCAGCGTCAATACTTCACCTGATGCTCTCAGTTGTTTTCCTGCAGGTGAGTCCCTCCTCCTCCTTTGTGCTTGAGTGGGCTGGAAGTCTGCTCTGATTGGCTGTGTCCGGTTGAGCTCAGGTAAACTCTACCTGCGAGCCACAAGAAAAGGGAGGGCTGTGGATTACACCATAGCATTCAGCTCCAGTAGGGCGTTATTAAGGTTAGTAACTGTATATGCACTTAAAACAAATTCTGAAAAAAAAAAAAGATAAACTTGTTTAAGCAGAAACTTTAATGGCAACGAGTGTAGGATTGGCCATGAATCCGCCCCACGCGACTGAAGAAAGGGCGGTTTTCACGCAGCTGAAGCCGGTGAGGATGTCGGGAGCGGAGGGCGCCGAGGACACGTCCGTGTTCGAGGACGTCAAGCCCGCGGTAAGAAACTCCTCCAACCCGCTGAGCACGGTCGGGCTTCAGGTGAGCCGGAGATCCGGCCTACCTGACAGTTTCAAGGTGTTCGCAGCTTTTAGCCGAGGATGGGAACCACGTGACGCTTTAGGCGACACATAGTTGTTTCTGGCATAAGCAAACAGTAATAGTCATGTAACCGGCTGAGGCGTTAACGTGTGTCGTGTTTATCAGGCTGCTTTTTCATGTGACATGCAGCAGCTCACCTGTAAAGGCGGGCAGGTTAAAGTCCTGCGTGGACACCTGATAGGTTAAAAACAAGTGCAGGTAAAGTTTATTTGTCACTGTGCTGTTGAATGAGGAGGTTTCAGTGGGATTAGTTGGGTTGCTTTATCCACGATTTCAAAGTTTTGTAGTCTGGTGGCTTTCAGTGACGCGCTCTGCGTTGGTCATCGTGTACTGTAAGGTTTTATGTGGACACGGGGGGAAAAAGCCACGCACATCCCTGCTAATCTACTTTTAGGGAAGTAGTAGCAGGTGTTGTAGCTGGCTGTGCTGGTAGATGTTCTTGCTCTGTGTATGCTGTTAAATGAAAAGTTGCATTCATGTTTGTTTGTTTTTTACAATCTTTTACTTCAGCAAGTGAAGCTAAGTGCACGTGCACGTTACACCTAGTTTCCACAAAGTTTATTCACCATCCCTACCTGTATATTTTTTATCTTGGGGTTTTGGTCACATGATGTAGCGTCTGGTTGAAATTTAGAGAACTCTGCAAAACAGCTTCTTCTATATTAATCACTGCACTGCTTTGCTTTGTGCAAGGCTTTCTGGGGATGCTTGCTGGGAATTTCAGGAAGTATCTCATGGTATATATACACACAGTATACACGAGGTGCCTAATTGTTTGCAGAAAATCATAAATGCAAAAGGGATAAACAGTAAACTGTTCACAGCAGAGACGTGACGACGGCTTTAAAGTTAAATGCAATCGTGTGTTGTTCTTGCACGATCGCAGCACAAACAGAAACCGGATGCCTTTGTATGGTGCTGAGTTTGGTAAACAAGTATCTGATCCACAGACCTAAGGCTAAAGCCACTCTGGCAGCTCCACGTGACCATCAAAGCATAGCCAAAGTGGATTTGACAGGTTAAAAATGTTTGTGGTGTGCTCTTGGCTTTTATTCCCTAGATATGATAGACGTTTCTCACAGGTTGTGCCTGCTCGCAATAGGCTCAGCCTGGAACAGCATTAGCAGAGTGGGCTGGATTCAGGCTGTGGCTTTCTGCAAACATGGGAGTAAAGCATACATTAAAAGCTTTTTTGAATTGGCTCAGTGGGCTTTGCCACTAGACGGGTGCAAACAACTGTCCACAGCTATCAACCATTGAGATATCTGTATGTTTGTACAACTTGAAAGAAGTTCATTGTGCTGCTGTGCTATAGAGGGAAATATTTGTATTAGATTTTCTAATGGCAGATCATTTGTTTCAGGTTATGCCTCTTTAGTTTTTGCCAGACCAGCCACATCACTGAACTTTCAGTGGCTCTTCTATACGGACCTATTTTAGATATTCTGATCAAACTATACATAAAAAAATAAATATTCTGTATAACAATGACCATGGCCTATTACACCTTCTTAGTAGCTGGTTATTGCAGAACCAAGGCGGTGCTAAAGCAAATATTTTTAGACTCTGAACAGGATTACCCCAAAACTACCAAGCCAGATAGAAGAACTTAATTAAGAGGGAGAAATCTGGGGAAAGAAGGGGATGTCGTGCAGATACAAATCACTTTCTTTAGTCGTTTCCCTACACTTGCCGATCGTTACGCTGCCTGAGCACGGTTAAGAGTACTGAGCCCTGGCCTGCTTGAAAAGGTGGGCTTGGACTCGGGCATGGCACATGAGGAGCGGGCTCACGAAGCACCGCGCAGGACACCAGCGCTTCCTCTATGACAGCTGCCTCAGTGAAAATCACTGTGAAGTAATCAACCTCTAAGACACGTGTAGCCGCAAAAAGCTTAAAATCATGAACCCTGTCGTGCTGCGCGATGGATCTTTTCTATTGTGCGTCCATGAAAGGGGAGAAGGAACGAGCAGAGACGATTTCAGATGCTGAGACAAACTCGCACAGGTTCACTGAGTTCAGCCAGGTAAGGGAGTGTGACCATCATGCTCGGGTATGGGATAGTGGGAACTGTGGGTAATGTGAGTTTGTGTGAGTGATTGGACGAAACTCTAAAAAGGAAACTAAAAATCAGTCTTCTGTACGACTTGGAAAACACTGTGTACTTTGTCTGTCTATCTTGCTGCAGATGTATTTAGAGCACAATGGCTGCCATAAACTAAAGTATTTTACAACCTAAACTGGTTTGTGTTCTTGTAGAAGTCCATGAACTGTAATATGGCTAAAAGCGTGAGCCCAGAAAAAGAAGCGTAGATTTTAAACCGTCAGTTACTGAGCTGATTGCAAAACAAAAAAGCGAGACTTGTTTGTTAGGTTCCAGATATGATCAACTATGAAGGGTAGTTGTTAATATCAACTTTGGCAGTGTTTTCTCTAACAATGTGACTTGTGTCACTTTTGGCGGTTGCGTCAATGTTTGGCTCGTGCGGCCAGAATTCAGCTGCTGTTTTGTTTGGTGCTCATTGCTGGAACATGCACTGGTCTTTGTGGAATTATGCTGGAGCTTAACTCCAGTGATGTCGTGACAGACGTATGTTGCCCGACCTGTCTGAGCAGGGCCCGCATGTCCACAGGCCGCCCAGAGGCAAGAGACAGGATGATAAAGGCCGACCTCATGAGAAAGTCAGGATGGCAATGAAAGCTCAGCGAGAATGGTCGAACGCCATCAGGACTTTGATTGGTTGGAATGTTCTCGCCTTTGTTGTTTATAGTGTTGCTTTTCTGTAGCTATCAAACACATGAGAGAATGAACATGCTGCTCTTAAGTCGTGCTGTTTGAAAACGTTTCAAAGCGGATCAAGCAGTTCGGTCGACTTTAATAAGTCACAGAGAATTCATTAAAGCTAGTCTGGGTCCAGCTGATCTTTTTAGCTTTATTTTGTTCTAATAAAGCAAAAATGTGACTTATTTTTAGGAGTTGGTGGCGAACTTGAGGTTTGGATTCCAGATCGTTGGTTAACCACTTTCTGCTCAAACTGCATCCTAGTGCTGCCACATTTACTTGACAAGACCGTTGAAATAACTCGATATATAAAAACTACCGTTTTAATAACTTTAGGGACCACCACTGTAAATGACCATCAACCATTGTGTACTGTCTGATTCACTATTAGTCAACCACATTGTTGTAACCTTAAAGTCGAGTGTAGCTCTCTGGATACTCGCACTCCTTTGCGGGTCTGTGTTCTTTTTCTCTGGCCTGACTCCTAACTGATAACTAGACTTCACTCTCTGGACTCTCGACTCTGCGGAGAGATGCCGTCACAACATTAGCGTGGGCCTATGTAGACTCTTTACGGCTGGTTTCCGGAACTTACCTCCCTGTCGGTACGCACGTTCGTGCACAGTTCCTCACTACTTTGAAAATGGCCCACAACTTTATTAGTCTCAGCTAGTAACACCCACCTCTGTCGTCCCGGCATATTGTGGACACCTTTTCCTGTATTGTACGCTTTCTTTTTTTTATATACACAAACTTATCATGTGAGCACAGAGCTCTTGAGTTTGGTGTTACAAATAAACACTAATAGTTTCACATTATCCCTTTGTTAAGGTTGTCATCATGCTGTATCCTCTCTTTCTATTTTACTTTTAAGCATACTGAGACTAGTTCTTTTAAAGCCATACATTCGGGGTGATTAAACTGGCATTTATTCAGCCTGCACATAAATCTGCTTGGTGAGTTTGAAAGGAATTCTTCATTTATGTTACAAAACCTTAAATCTTAAAGGTTGAAGGGTGAAAAGCTGTGCATTTTTCTCTTGCAAATGATGTGTCACCACTTAGAAAAGAACCAGTCCTTACAGGCATCAGCATTTCAGCTAAGGTTTGACTGTTCATTACGGCATTGTTGAGGCATCATTTGTGTCTTTGTCAGTCTCCTGACACACTGCATTTTTTTTTTTTTGGGAAACTCGAACAAATCTGTTCATGTTCTTAAGTATTAATACCGGAATAAGTAACCGATATGAAACTGGTTTCCAGATTCTTTTGTCATTATATCACCTGTGGGCTTCCTGTATGCCTGACGCAGACGACAGGGTAGGTTACAGAATAACTTAATGGAGCACAGATCAAGAGCATGTCGCCAGTCACGCTTAGTGCTTCCTGAAGATCAATATTCAGATATGGCTTTGTTTGGGCGTGTTTGGGTGTATCCTTCCCGTCTCACGGTTCTGACCAGACTTCTTATGTGAATCCCCCCCCCCTCCTCGCACAACCGTCCCTTTATATGGCCCTCGCCGCTGACAGACATTTTTCATGCAGCTGAGCTCTGAGATGGTTTTGGTTTGACTAATGATTTGACTTCCAGGACAACACACGCAGCTGAATTTGCATCTGAGCAAGTGTCTGCCGACTACGAGTTTGGACTCGCAGGGATCCCGTCAGTGATCGGTGGAAGGAAGTTTGCTGTAGGGAAACACTTTTATTTGCGTTATTGAGAAATCTAGGAAGATTTTTTTTTTTTTTATCTAATGTGTGGCTTAAAATTTATCTAGCTCCAGGAACTCTTCTTCTACTCGTATGTTTATTGATTTTTTAATCTATACCGTGCATGTTATTGTGCTCACCTGACTGCCAGTTGTCTCTTTTGGGTTTTGTCTTGTTTTTAACTCAGCTGTCACTGCTGTGTCACAGCCACACATTTCAACTGACATGAACCATATCAATGGTTCAATATCATTTGATTCATATGGGAAAATACAGCCATAGGTTCAAAAGTCTCTTTTTAATAAATCTTCTTGTATTCACACCCATACATCAGTCTGATCACGCTGCGTCTGAGAGCAACAAGAAAGCTCGGAGCAGTTCCTCACGTGACTCATGCTGTGCTCTGTTCGCTTTGTTTGGTCTGCTGATGTCAGCTCTACCCATCATGCCCAGCTGTGTTACCATACCAGACAACACATGGCGCCCGCAGACAGTCATATTCTGCCATTTCCTAATGCTTATTGTCTGCAAACTCATCTACTGAAGCTGCAAAATCTCTTTAATGACCGCCACTGTTTACCCTCTCACTCGTCTGGAAAAACAGTCAAAACTGCTTTTGTGAGGGGAAAAACAAAGGGTGAAATCATTTTGTGGTGAGACAAAAAAAAATCTCTAAACATGTAGTGAGATACTGGACTTGCTCAGTTTCTTCAACCCAATTGCCCGGCTTAAACTTGAGAAACTGTTTTCTGGACGAACAGGGAACAAAGACTGATAAGAAATAAGAGACAGCGATAGGATAACGTGGGAAGAAGGTCACCGTTTGGGCAAAGTGGTAACAGGAATATAAGAATCGTGTTATTTCCTTTGCCTCAGAACAGCGCAGGTTTACACAATGATTAACAGCAAAGACAGAGACTGTTATAGATGAGTGCTAGTTCGTGCTGCACGACATTGCAAGAAGCAGAGCTAAAATTAAGATATGCAAATAAAATAAGAATGACCACAGAGGGGTTCCTGAGAAATCTGTCTAAATATCTGTTCTGCCCTCTTTTACCTCAGAACTGTAAACCAAGAAAAACGATCTTTATTCAAAATTACTGTTTGTAATTTTATGTGTCTATGCAGTAATATATACAGTATAGTAGTGTGTGTGTGTGTGTGTGTGTGTGTGTGAATATAGTGTGTTAGCTTTGCCACATCATCAGTGGCATATAAAATACCCACAAATTTTCCAGATTATGTCATCGTAACAAAACTACGCATGCTGAAACATCCAGCTAAGGAAATCACAGACTGAAGAAGGCACTTGGGTGAATATCAAACGATTTCTCGCCCTCGTCACTCGTCTTCAGATGTTACTAAAGCAGTGAGGCGGTAAACTTTTTAAAAGGAAGCAAACTCTGCTGGCTTGTTTCACTTTGACTTTCCCGGGAAAGTGGCGAGCTTTCCAGGGTAACAGTGGCAAACACGCTTCCATTTCTCTGTGATCGTCCGCGCCAATAAAACATCACCGTGGTATGAAAGGTCTTGTTGTTGCCCTGATGACCTTGTCGTGATTTCTGCTCTGTTGATTCCCAGCCAGGGAGCCCTGACGCAGAGCTCTGTTTTTTATGGAGATCCAAAGGCGAACGGCCATTGCATTCCTGAAAGCCATAAAAGAAAACTGGCGTGCAGAAGAAGCCATTTGTTTTGCAATTAGCAGGAGGGGGATTGACCCTGCAGCTCGGAGGCGTTCGGGGTTTGAATCAGGGTTCAGACGGCTGTTCTGTGTAGGAGAAAATGACACTATTATCAATGAAGCTGGCGTGCTTGTAGTGGATCTCATAGATATTTTAGAGATAAATAGCAATATTTTTTTGGAAGTATGCCTTACAGCTAGGAAGCAAAGAATGTGGATGAGTATGACGGCAGACATGTCCAGTGTGTTACAGCCTCACGCAAGCTTGTTTCTGAAAGCTCATTTTCACAATGATGGAAACTTGAGGTCGCAGTGACTGTGAGGGGAAAAATACTAACAAGTCCAAACACAAGTATATGCTGCTACGTGTATACATTGTTACTGATGAGTACTGTAAAGTTTTTGCTCGTTGCATTCGTCGGCCTTTTAAAGGATACAGTGGAGAACGGACGTGAGATTGGCCAGAAGTGTGGAAACTCCCACTCTGCCCCATAAACCTGAACACAGCTGATAAGAGATTGTTGTTATCAGGCAGAAGGATTCATAGCAGAACAGTTATACACGTTCTCCAATTATTAACCAAGTCAGTCTTTGCCCAGAGATATTCTCCTCATTTATCACATAAAACAAAAGACTTTGTGAACTGTAAACCGCTGGATTCCTCGAAGAGCGCCGTGCTTCTTGTGTTAATGAATTTAAAGTCAAAAGAGAAACCCACAATGGTTGTAGGGCAAATGAACGAAGTGCATCGTCTTATGCAAAGGAGAGGTTTTACCCTTAGCTGCGTTTATGGGGCTGAGGTGATAACGTCAAACCTTTCCTGACGTCTGAGGAGAGTCGAGACTGGAGAGTTTCGTTTCTGTGCTTAGAGAGAAGGAACTCGTTTAATGTTGATTGCATTTTAAAGATGTTTCTTTTTGATCACGTTCGCACAGTTAGTCAACTTAAAAATGTGCACATTGTGTGTTTCAGAATAGCTGGTATTCTCTTTAAATGTTCTTTGATGAGAGCCCAGAGCTTTTTCTTCATGGCATCGTTTTTGCACATGCCTTCAGGGAAAGAGCGCATCGAGAGAAACGCCTGCAGCGAGCAGACCTGTTTGTGTTTGTATCAGCGTACAGATGCTGACAGGAAGACAGATCAACATCAGGCCAGCAGGGGGACATGACCAAGGGCACCCAAAGGTGACAGCTGCCAGCAGCACCCCAGCACTACAGAACCTGTTTGTTTCCCACCGTGAAAGGAGCTCTCAGTCAGAAGGAAACAGAGAGTCTGTTTTTGTTTTCACTTTTTTTTTTTTTTTCTCCCCCTCGGTAAATACGCAAGACATTCATTTCACCGGGTGCTCGGATTCCACTGATGACGGGGCAGTTTAGCAGCGATGAATGACGGCCATCTATCCCAGCTCTGCAGGAAACACGCTCCGACAGTAACACGCACATACAAATGTACACACAGAGACATGCGCGTATAGCAATATGCAAAAAGGGCACAGAACACATGAGCTGCCGCTCGCTCCGGTCTTTAATACTTTGTTTCTTGCTCTCGCACACAAGCTCGGACAAAAACGCACGCAGGGAGGATGCTTATTTGTTGTACAGTGACACTTGAGTTTGTTTGGCGAGGATTAGAAAAGAATCACAATAAATGATAAGTTAAGAATAAGCCAACAGAAAATCAGAACCCACATACACGACACGAATAACACTCCATTTAGTTCCCGCCCTCAGGTTTATATTCTTGTCATGTTTATAGTACTAATTACTGCATCAAGGCTGTTACAGCCCACCTTAAAATCAGTTTTGCTCACTGTGAACTTTAATTAATGGCATTTGCATATTTTGTATGTTTTTAATTGTTACCGAGCATCGGTGAAAACGGGGAATAATCCTTTAAAAATAAACTGACTTAAACAAAGAAATGTTCATGCACGCATTCCTCAAGTTCAAGTGCACACAGACCAATAACCACCCAAGGTTTGTGTGTGCAAATACATCAGCAGCTTATTAACGGAGGGTTGTGTGTGTTGGTGCGATGACGGGGCTGGCACTTGAAGCAGCGCCGCAGAATAAGCGCATTGAAACAAGCCCGCTCTGCTCTTTTGTTCGGTTGCAGGACGCGACCTCGAACACGTCAGCACCTCATTAGGTCATTTGTCCCAAATGGCTCGTTCCAGAGCAGGATTTTACTGCAAGCTGTGGATTTGTGATCTCCCACGGCGTAGTTCATGGAGTTCACTCTCCCACCGATCAGGTCGAGATCAGTTGAAGCCGTTCTTGTCTTCCAATCTCAAGTCACCCCAAAAAGCACTCTAACAGGTGCTGAAATAACACGTCTTTGGTTACAGTGACTGGCAGAGCGCAGTATTTGGTTCTGATTTTGTGAGTTTATTCAGGGGTTGATTTGTAAAGATTTCCAATCTCTTTGAATCTAATTGGACGTCCCCGCTGCACTCATTCACACATGACTATCACTTTCATTATTAATCACTTTTACCGCTCACCTGGCTTTCTCTGCTTCTCTTCTCTGGACTTTTGTTCTTCCTCATTCCCCCCCCACCCCCATCACTCTTTCTAACCTGGTCGCTCCTCCCTCCCATCATCCAGGCTGTATATCTGTCGTCATTGTGCGGATCAGATTTGTCTGGCAGGTCTATTTTTACCTGACAGTGTTTAGGTTTCACTGCGCCTTTCTCATGCCTCCAGCCTTTGTTTTGGTTTAGCTGTGAGTGCTTTCTCTCCCTTTTTTTTTTTTTTCCCTCCTCCTCCTCCTCTTCGTGCATCACACTGCCGGCCACACCCACGGAGTCAGCTCTCTACCTGTTTGTGTGTGTTAGCGCGCTCACGTGAACTTTAATTTGTCGGTAAGTTGGTGTGCATGAACGGTATGAAATTCTGCATGCATATGTGCAGCACAGACGTAGCCTGCTTTAGACGGCTTCGTAGATGGACTCAGTGTGTGGCTTCTTTTATTTGTTTGACAGCTTGTGCACCTCCTAAAGGAGCAATAGTCCACATGTAGACTTTGAATGAGAAATGGTACCAAGAAGCACTTTGGATGAAAATCAAATGTTTTCTACTTAATCAGAAGAAAATATCTGCAGTTTATTTTCTTCTTCACTCTGCCTGCTTCATCCTGTTGCCTGAAAATAGTTCTTTTGTGCTCCAACAGACATTCTTGTAATGATAAATACTAAATACTACCAGACACCCACGCAGTGTCTCACTTTTACAATTTTCTTGGCCTCCTCCAAGGACTTTCAGGACTTTTTTTTGTAGGCCTCACCGTCTTTAAATTAGCGAGAGGAGTACAAATAAAAAATACAGTCATAGAGTCAATAGAGTCATTTTACCCCAATGTAAGTACTATGGATCAAAATTAATGTGGTATAGGGTAAAAAAAAAAGGGTTTTATACCCTCCCTGGTGCATGTTTTAGTGGAATGCCTTCTATATGTATCGCTGTGACAAATTTCAGAATTCAACTTGAGAGCATCCATTCGCTTCCGCTTCTCCTTTTCGGGGTCGCGGAGGGCGCAGCAGCCTATCCCAGCTGTCTTGGGGCGAGAGGCGGGGTACACCCTGGACAGGTCGCCAGTCTGTCGCAGGGCTAACACAGATAGACAGACAACCATTCACACTAACAGTCACTCCCGCATTCACACCTATGTTAACCTATCCCCACTAACTGCATGTCTTTGGACAGTGGGAGGAAGCCGGAGTACCCAGAGAGAACCCACACAAACACGGGGAGAACCTGCAGACTCCACACAGAAAAACCCCGGCCTGATGCTGGAACTGAACTCAGGACCTTCTTGCTGTGAGGCAACAGTGCTAACCACCGTGCCCTCCAAATTAACAAATGATCAAATATAAAAACCTTCCCCTTCCATGCAAAGCCATTAATGACCTGCCTGCTTCATGTCTTAAACGCCTCATCTTAGCATTTTTATCCCAGCAGAGCTCTTTACTCCTGTAGTTAGCACGAGATTATATGGCCTGGAAACCTCCCTTTATTTATGCTGCTATACATCCACGGGGACCTCCCATGATGCAGCACGTCTCTTCTATTTCCTTTTAATTTCCAGGTATTTGCATGGCACTGTTGCATGTCATTAGTTTTGTCTTCTCTTTCAGTAGCCTGCGCTTTTTCGCTCTCTGTCTTCTTTCAGTCTGTGCATCAGGTCTACGATTATGGGCCCCACCAGCCTGTCCATTGTTACTATTGTTTGTTGTCTCTCAAATTTTTTTCCTCGGCTTGTCCCTCTCTCCCAACCGTACGCAGCAGATGGTCGCCCCCTCTAAGTGTGATTCTATTGGACGTTTCTTCCTCTGTGTAGTGCTCGGTCAAGGGGAAGTTGTCGGATTTGCATCTTAAAGATCACAAGACTTGGACAGCCTATGTAAAGTGACCCTAGATTACTTATGTGCTTGGTCTGCCACTGTGTAAATGAAACTTAACTGAAGGTTTGAATCTATTTGCATTTCTTTTTTTGTTTTGCTGTTGGTTTTTCCCATTTTTTTTTTTTTTTTATGGATTTCTACCTGCGTTGCTCTCGCTGTTGGCTGTTTGCATCTTCTTCTCTTTATCCCAATGGACTGAAAATGTAAAACACGTCCCTTCCTTTGTCCCAGTGGATTTTTACTGGCAAAAACCTGCCGCGCAGTAAAAGCAAAGGGGCAAGGCTTTCAGCGGGCAAACATTTGTTTTTAAATGTGTATCGCCTGTAAGGGTGCATGCATGTTTATATGACAGCGTCCAGGATTACTGCTGCAGTTACATAATTGTCAGTGGAGGATCATTCAAGCACACTGCAGGTGTGATGCACTCAGCAGGCCTGGAGGCTACAGTATTAGAAGGTTTACTTGTAGGTGAATTCCCTTTTTAGCTATCTGCCCCAACTGTCATTCGGGCTGCTTGTCAGGACATTGAGCTTCATTAGGAAACAGGAATGTGAGCTATGACGCAAGGAGGATGCTGGGAGAAAGGAGGTGGAAGTCCTGGCACCAAGTTCACCGTGCTGCGCCTTATTTTTAATGGAATGGGTGTAGCTTTCTGCATCGACCAAATAATCTGTTAAAATAATCAAAACATTCAATTACTCTCAGATTAGGATTCAAAAGCCCATGAAAAGAATCCAAAACTGTGAACATGGAAGTCTGTCGTAGATGGGTGGCATCTGTGAGGTTTAACAGCAACCGTTGTGGGCAAATCTCAGCTTATGGTGTATTGTTATCTAAAGGGCGTGGTAGAATATTTGTGAACTAAATGTGAGAATGTTTTTTTTTTCCCCTAGTTTCATTACACATGTGAAGTATTTCCTTTAACTTTGCCTCTCTTTTCTTTTGCAGATTCAACTCGAATTAGACAAATATCTTCCCCATCACAGCAGTCCTCTACTGAGTACCCCGAATGACACTACCGACAAGAAGTACAGACGAGAGAGCGCCTCCGTGGTGGACGAGTACTTCGCAGAGGACAAACCTGCCACCCCGTACAGCCTCAACATCAACGTCATCCTTCCCAGCACCACCCACCTCCGCACAGGCCTCTACAGGCCCAACACCAAGACCCCACAGCAGATCAAGACAGAACCCGGGATGGAGGTGCCCTGCTCCATCCCAACCAGCCAGGCCCTTCCAGACTTCACCTCGGTGTTCAGCGTGCCACCTGTAGTCAACAACGTTTTCATAAAACCGGACATGAGCGCTGGAGGAATGGTGAGCGTAACCACAGGATCTCAGCAGCAGCAGCAGCAGCCAAACTTGGACACAGAGCTTCACATCGGACCTCCACCTCCACAGCCGCAGGTCTACCACATGCCCATCGCAAGCAGCGCCGACCTCACCATGACCCTATCGCACAACAGTCCGTCACCGCACGGCTCCAGCAGGACCATGATGAACCTCGGCAACGCCACATTGCCGACAACCAACGGCAACTACATGATGGCGGAGCACCAGCTGCCACATCATCATCCCAGCTACTACCAGCACTCTCCAAACAACTCGTCCCAGCACACAGCGCCACACAGCCTACCGCCTTCACCACCAAATTCCCAGCCCGGAAGCCCCGACGGCCAAGCAGAGCTGCTGAGCCTAGCACCCCAGGGTCCACCCCCATACCAGCAGCGTATGGGAGGAATCAAGGTAGCGGGGATGTCTCATCATGCCATGCTGATGACACACGGCCAGGGTGTCTTAACGGGTCCAAAATACAATAGGCGGAACAACCCAGAGCTGGAGAAGAGGAGGATTCACTTCTGTGACTACCCAGGTGCGTGGTTTGTCTCCATGTCACTAAAATGATGGTTTACAACTGAAGTTTCTCCATTAGAAAGCGAACCCTCGTCGCTGGTTTTAACAACTAACCTCTGAATTGAAAATGAAAATACGAGCCGATGTGAAATGAAACTACGTTATCTGACTTTGCTTTCATTTGCATGCTCTATTGTTTGGACCGGTATGTACCATTGTGACGCTCAAGGCAAAACGGAGTCTGCAAAATCAACATGAACAAGTCAAACCTTGCAGCTTGCCTTGATGTGCGCAACACATTGATTTTTGTGGCTCACCACATGCCCCCGAAGCCCGGTCAGGTTCCGCTTTTGTCTCGCTGCACTGGGATCTTATTGTGCTGCTAAGACATTGGTGACATCACCTGAAAGGGCGAAAAGTGCTACACTTTGTCGGGTCAGGGCGGTCTGTGCCTCACTTACAGTCTTTTGTAAATTACCGCCGGGACACACAAAGCATGGTCCAATCCCATATCTGCACACACACATGAAGTAGTCCAATTGCCAGTGTCACTGAATGTAAATACCCAAAGCAAAGCCCACATGCAAATCTTTCAGCAATGCACGACCTCTGTCCTACATACTAAATCCTCAAAGTCAAAAACCAGGCTGAAAGCAAACTTTACATCAGTTACTTTACTCTTTTTCTTTAATAATAGATATTATCTTCGTTCCTTTACATCTTCAATGTAGTGAACAATACAACCCATCGCTATTCAAATAAATTTGCAGTTAAATTAGAAACATGTTGCATTATGTTATCCAAACGGTGCACTTTTAACGTGTTCAGAGTAAGCAAACATGTGTTTGTGAGTGTTTAGCCTGCTATCCAAAACCCACTGGTTCACAGATAAAAAGGGGGGGGGGGGGGGGGGGGGGAGGAAAGGGACTTTT
>VURO01005784.1:16356-30084 GCA_015108175.1 Pelvicachromis taeniatus
AAGGTTTAGGGGGAAGGGGGGGGGGGGGGAAAAGGGGGGGGGGGGGGGGCTGTTTCACAACATTGTCTCAGACAAAACCGGAAAGACAAGCACAGGGAAGTCAGATGACACTTGCTCTTTGGGGAGAAATCGCAATCTTTTTTCCCGTTCTCTCTCTCTCTCTCTTTCTCTGTACACTCGCAGACACACACTAGGCCCATAGGTCTCATTCGTTTACTCAGCCTGTGGGCATATGCGACTTTAATGAGCCAGTGCTGAATGGACATTAGGCAGAGATTCTCATGCTGGACCACTCTGTGCTCGGGGATTTTGGGGGGGGGGGGTTGTTTTTTTGGCAACCACTTCACAGCATGGTGTCGAGTTCAGTTGTTAACCACATGTTCAGAGACATTTGCCTCGTTTTAAACGCGTTTTCGCGAAGGTCACGAGAACACAATTAATAAACAGGACGAGCCGAGGAGATGGACGCTCACACTGTGGACAGAATAAACACGGCCGCGCTCCGCTGTGCATGCACGGAATGGGAGAGAA
Organism: Pelvicachromis taeniatus; assembly: GCA_015108175.1. Lineage (NCBI taxonomy): Eukaryota > Metazoa > Chordata > Actinopteri > Cichliformes > Cichlidae > Pelvicachromis > Pelvicachromis taeniatus. The sequence goes on from VURO01005784.1 coordinate 16,888, forward strand.
GTCTATGACGTCAGAGCTGAAGGTGACAAGGTCAGGTCCTGGGTGCTCTCGCAGAGAGCTGATGTCCTTACTGGAAAAACTGTCCAACAAACTCAGAGTGCATTTGCCGCAGAGGACAAAGCACGCGTCGGAAATGCTTCAGATACTATGTTTGCTTTTTATTGTCAGGAACTGTGCTCGAGCAGGAAATCTGCAGCAGACAATTTAAATTAAATCATTAAACTAAGTTGGATTTATGTGCGTAACAAATAACTAGATAAGCACAGAGCCCAAAACAAACAGACTGAGAATCACACAGACACCACTTTCACCGTCAGCTGTTGTTGGTGTGTGATCCCCCCCACCCCCCTTGTCTAGCTCGTACCGCTACTTTTCCGAAGGGGATAGCAGCATGCAAGAAAATCGCCAGTCATTTCTCTTCTTGTGCGCTCCTGTATAAGATTGCGATTTTTCCCGGTATCACCTGAAGGCATCAGCAGCATGCCGGTGTTGGCACCTGAAACGTTGTGGAGTGGAGCAGCGAGGCAAACCATAGCCCACAGCTTTTTTTCCCCTCCCTTCTCTCCTGCAATAAGCCACCATGTGTGATGCCTCCGAGCATATCGGAGCTGAAGGCAGTGAAACTGTGAGAAGAAGCTGAAGAGGAGAAAAGTAGCGGATTCTCATCAGCAGAAGCTCCCTCCCTCCTCATCTGAGAGATCATCTCAAACGAGATTTAGAAGAAGAAAAAAAAAGGATACAAACTAACAGGATTTATGTGAAGGGAAGTTTGGGAACGACAGCCAGCGCTGGTTGAGCTGGTCTGGTGAGTAGCCTCGAATCGTATTTCAAGAACATGGCACATGGTTTAGTTTGATTTTTTTTTTTCAAGCGACTCTTGAAACTTTGGACTGAACTCAAAGCACATTTCTTTTAGAAAGCGCTAAAAAAGTGAGTATTTTTTGTCTGGCTTGTGCCAAAAAAAGAACCAAATGCGCAAATACGCACGCTCACAATCGCGTGCGCAGGGTAGTAGTAGTAAGTAGGCTGCATGTTGACAAGTTGTCAAGCTACATGCGGCAGGCTTTTTTTTTTCTTTTCCTGTAGGCGCACCAGCTGGAGCCCTGCAGTCCGGGCAAGAGCAGTGAGACAGCGCCATCAATCGCATGGCAGCCACACTCCTGTATGCGTAAAGTGCATCTTTGGTCTGAGAGGAGCAATGTGTGTGATGATTGGGGGGGGGGGGGGGGGGGGGGGTGATAGGATCATAGGATCAGCGCCTTCGTAGCCAGTGTACCAACACTATCAGTCACCCTGCTCTAATGCCCAAACACAGACCCCGGGACGCACTGCTGGCCACTTTATTTCCAGCCGCACGCGAGATATTAAAAACAAAAAAACAATAAAATTAGTGAGAATAGCGAGAAGATCGTCTCAAAAACTGATGTTTAAAATGCAACGTCACACGCGAGGATTTATTATTATTATTATTATTATTTTTGCATTTGCGCGTTATTGGCTCATTTGTCATCATCTGGGAAGCCCTCAACTGAGATTTTATTACCAAAATAAGGTTTGTCCACATTCTTATGCTGATAGCTGGATTATGATGTAAAGGCAAAGTCTAATTTTTCATCAAAAAGCGAACATGAATCATTTGTTTGTTAATCATTAGCCAGAAGCCCATGCACAAAATAACCTATGACCTAATAAGGCTTGGTCCTTTATGAGGATGTCTCCCACCTCAAAAATAATATTTTTTTATATTTTTATTTTTTATCTTGCTGTAAATAAAAGGAGAATACTGAAATAGTTGCGGGGGGTCCATTAGGACTCACACCTCACGAGCCTTCATGCTTCCAAAAAGCAATTTGGGATAAATTATACTGGGATTTGATTTTCTACTCGTGTAGCCACAATCAGAACACCGTGGAAAGTGGACGTTTGGTGGTCTGGAAGTTTTAAATAATTTTAGCGGAGGGGCATAATAATAAGAATACTACAATAAAGGGCAGGCTACCTTGGGGCTGGAGTGGTAGCTGCTGAATGAAAATTAAAGCGATTCCGCGGAGAGGACCAGAGCTCAGCCTTTCTGGAAATATTTCATATGAGAATACATGGCGAACCGCAGTAAATCAAATCAAAAGGGTCGCGGGTTCAGAGCGGAAAAGGTCCTATCCTGCTGCCAGCCCGGTAAGTAGATCCGGACGTGCGCAGCGCGGAGAGATACCGGGCAAGTCGAGTGTGGGAGAGAAAGGAAAGGAAAGCAGTGAGGGAAAAGAGAGAGCTTGCCTGCTGGTGGCAGATGGGGTAACGGAGAGGAGAGAGAAGTCCACGTAATACCATGCCGAGAGTTGGACTACATAAACTACATGCAAAACCTCCAAATCTCCGAGTTTAATATTAAAAGAGGTATGTAAGTTGTTGTGTTTCTATTCAGTGGGCTTTTTAGCGGTCCGCGGTGTTTAAGCGTCTGCATCGATGTAACATGGGAAAAAAAAAGTTCTGCTATTGTGAGGTGCGAAAGAAAAGCAACCGCTGGCTACTTTGGATGCTTCTTTGGAGAAGTTTTCGATACAAAGTGAATGTCGAACGTCGCTTTTGATAACGCACGCACACACTTTGTGCTGTTTTGTGTTGGGAATACCTATTTTTTCCCACTACTAACCCCCCAAGCAAATCTCTGCTAAGTGCACGGCTGCCATCGTTTCGAAGTGAATGGCTGTAGTTGGGGGATGGGGTTAGACGTGAATTCATAGTCTCGAGGCACCTAACTCATTTTCTTGAAACATTTGAACTTTTTTCCCCAAATGAAAAGCGGCTCGCTGGTTAGAGCTTTCGGAGAAACGGAATTTAAACAAATGGATACTCTTCTGTATCGTAAAGAAAAGGGGTGGAAAAAAGAGCCACAAGTTTTAGTTTTAGTTACAGTTTTTTTTTTTTCTGCAGCATTTGTCCAAGCAGATGGTTCTTTTGTACCTGCGGGCTATAGTTTTAGATTAAAGGTGACTGGGGCTCAAACCCTGTCATTTATTAACCCCGCATAAAACATTAATAATTAAACTGGTGGCTGTTTTGTCACTCCAAAAGTAAATGTAATATTTTTTTGTTGGTTTTTTTTACAACGTGCTTCTGCGCAGATATAGCAGCGTCTTGCTTTTTTATTGGTCTTTGTACGGACTCCCACACAGAGCCGGGGACGTTGTAAAGCAGTTGTAAACGAATGAATCCGCAATTTGAAAGCACTTTCTCAGTCATCTGTCCATCCAGTTTAATTCTGATTGTACTTCCACGAGATTATACAGAGATTATTTTTATTTACCACACACCTTAACCGTCAGTATCTTCTTTTATTTTTGTTGCTGCATTTCTGCAGGAGTGAAAGTCCAGCATCGTTTTGTAGTTAGGAGATTGTTCGTAGTGCTCGTGTAGTAATATGTTAATGAGCATAATCAGAGCTCTAAATGACTAATGTGCAACCAAAAACATTTTAATTATAGCACTTCAGTTTTCAGTTGAGCCTGGGCTTTTTCTTAACTCATTATCAGGATGTTTTGTGACATGTCCATGTTCTGAAGGGCACCCATGGCTGACATCTGGCATTGTTCAGACCTGGGAGCAGTGCTTGCTTAGATTTTGTCACCTGACTGACTGAGCCGCTTCATCTTATTTCCACATGAAACCTGTTTAGTCATTTGTCACACTTATCATCAAAGAAGTCAGGGAAAAAGGATGTGTGCCATAAATAATGTGGTTTTCAGCATTTCAGCTGTTTTTCCAGCCTACTTACCGTCAAAAATGAAAATTTCCCATAAATGTAGGATCCACATGAAACGTCTAAGGATTATAGCTCTAAAATGCTTTTTTTTTCTCTCCCTCTCAGGTGGTTCGGTGAAGATCACGGTACAGTAATGGGGAAGCACTGGGTTCCACTGCTTGTGCTGCTCCAGCAGCTCCTCTGTGGCTGTGCGGGGAACCAAAGGATGGCGAGGGCCACCTCCATGCAGTTCACACATTCTCTTTACAATGCCACCATATATGAGAACTCTGCTGCTAAGACTTACTTAGAAAGTCACACCAAAATGGGAATCTATATCACAGACCCGGAGTGGGACATACGGTACAAAATCATCTCCGGAGACAATGAGAACCTATTCAAAGCAGAGGACTATCTGCTGGGAGATTTCAGTTTTTTGCGAATAAGGACCAAAGGAGGCAGCACTGCCATTCTGAACCGGGAGGTTAAAGACCACTATGTGCTGACTATTAAAGCTTCGGAGAGAAACACCAATTTGGAGTGTCGCACTCAAGTGAAGGTACAGGTACTGGACACCAATGACCTCAGGCCTCTCTTCTCACCCACATCCTATAGCGTTGCTCTGCCGGAGAACACGGCCATCCGCACAAGCGTGGCCAAGGTCACGGCAACTGATGCAGATATCGGTACAAATGGAGAATACTACTATAGTTTCCGGGAGTGGACAGACATGTTTGCAGTACATCCAACAAGCGGTGTGGTGACACTGACGGGTAAACTAGATTACTCTGAGTCGAAGCTGTACGAGTTGGAGATCCTTGCCGTGGACAGAGGGATGAAGCTGTACGGGAGCAGTGGTTTCAGTAGCATGGCCAGACTTACAGTCAGGGTGGAGCAGGCCAATGAGCATGCACCTGTAATTACTGCAGTAACCTTGGCCCCCTCTGATGCAGACCATGACCCCACTTATGCCATTGTGACAGTGGAGGACAAAGATCAAGGACCAAATGGAGAAATAGCATCATTGAGCATTGTGGCTGGCGACCCTCTTCAACAGTTCAAGGCTGTAAGAACCAGCCCCGGGAGCAAGGAGTATAAAATAAAAGCAGTCAAAGATGTCGACTGGGACAGCCAGCCTTTTGGATACAACCTCACTTTACAGGCTAAGGACAAAGGCAGCCCCCCTCAATTTTCATCAGCTAAATTGGTACATGTCACTTCTCCACAGTTCAAAGTGGGCCCTGCTGTATTTGAAAAGGCCGTTTACAGAGTCAATCTGAGTGAATTTGCCCCCCTTCACACACCTGTCACTATGGTAACAGCTGTGCCAAAGTATCCACAGCTAAAATACGCTTTTAGGCACAAATCTGACAAGAACAGATTTACCATCAATCCAGATACTGGCTTAATCAGCACTGCAGGGCCAATCAATGCTGATATTTCCTCACAATTCCAGTTGGATGTGATTACAAGTGACAAAAAAGCAACAACCAAAGTGATTGTTGATGTTATTGATGTAAATAACAATGCACCTGAATTCCAGCAGACATCTTACAAGGCCAGTGTTGATGAGAATGTACCCATAGGGACTAGTGTGGTGACTGTTAAAGCCACTGATCTAGACCAAGGGGAGAATGGCTATGTGACCTACAGCATTACCAACGTGAGTCCTCAGCCGTTTGTCATCGACTACTTCTCTGGTGTCATCAGTACCTCGGAGGTCCTAGATTATGAGCTCATGCCCAGGATTTACAATCTTAAAGTCAGAGCATCAGACTGGGGATCTCCATTCCGGAGAGAGGTGGAAGCATCAGTCATCATAACGTTAAACAACCTGAATGACAATAAGCCTTTGTTTGAAAATGTGGACTGTGAAGTGACTGTGCCGAGAGATCACGGCGTGGGAGAGCAGATAACAACAGCGTCTGCCATTGATGCGGATGAACTGCAGCTAGTACGGTACAATATTAAAGCTGGGAATGATCTTGACCTGTTTGAGGTGAACCCAAACTCTGGCATGCTTTCACTCAAGCACTCGCTGAGCGAGGGAGAGGCAGCCAAGATCTCATTTCATAGTTTACAAATCGTTGCATCTGATGGCGAACACGAGACTCAGCCAATGATTATGAACATAACTGTCATCACGGCACGCAAGCCCGTCCAGCTAAAGTGTGTTGAAACCGGAGTCGCTACTATGCTGGCTGAAAAGCTGCTTCAGGGCAGCAAAATCCACACGCACACGCAGGATGAGCCGGATGACAACTTCATGGACTTTCACTCAGTCAACCGGTACACTCCTCAGTTCTCAGAGTCTTTTCCAAGTGTTATTGAAGTCAAAGAAGATCTCCCTGTTGGGGCCCGGATTGTCCATTTGAATTCCACAGACTCAGATAGTGGCTTTAATGGCAAGCTAGTATATGTTATTTCAGGAGGAGATGCAGAAAGCCACTTTAAAGTAGATATGGAAACCGGTTGGCTTTTGATTTACTCTCCTCTTGACCGGGAAACGGCAGATCACTACACCCTCAACATTACAGTTTATGATCTCGGGATACCACAGAAATCCTCATCGCGTCTCTTAGATGTTAAAATCTTAGACGTCAATGACAATAGCCCCCAGTTTTTGAAAGAATCTTATTCTGTTGAAATAAGTGAGAGTACACCTGTTGGGACTGAAATCATCCAGGTGGATTCAACAGATAAAGATCGGGGTGATAATGGAATCGTCAAATACTCAATTTTGGGAGGCACAGATCATTTTGCAATCAATGAAAATACCGGTGTGGTGACAGTGACAAAGCCACTGGACCGCGAGCTCCATCCATTTTATGTCTTGAAGATTGCAGCACGTGACCAGGCAGTAAATGAGCCTCAGCTGGTGTCCACAGTGCCCCTCAAAATCACCTTGGAAGATGTGAATGATAATCCACCAAAATTCTTTCCCCCTAATTACCGTGTAAAGGTGAGGGAGGACCTTCCTGTCGGTACAGTAATCATGTGGCTGGAGGCTCATGACCCCGATATTGGGCCCTCCAGTCAGGTACGATACAGCCTTATTGAAAATGGAGATGGGAATTTTGAAGTAGACAAACTCAGTGGTGCTCTGCGGATTGTTCAGAATCTAGATTATGAGACAAAACAGGTGTACAATCTTACTGCAAAAGCTAAAGACAAAGGGAAGCCCATATCTTTGTCATCAACCTGCTTTATTGAGGTGGACGTGGTGGATGTGAACGAGAATCTTTTCAGGCCTATGTTCCGATCGTTTGTGGAAAAGGGATTTATAAGAGAGGATGCGGTCATTGGGACTTCAGTGATGACTGTAACAGCTGAAGATGAAGACAGAGGCCGAGATGGAGAGATTCGATACTCCATCCGAGATGGGTCTGGCCTTGGGGTATTCTCCATTGATGAGGAAACTGGTGAGTCTCTTTATTCGCTAGATCTACGTGAAGCTTGTGTTGAAAGACCTGCATAAGGAAAGTATTATGCAGCTACAGTTTATTCAGCCATGTTCCACTGTGTGGAATAATGAGCTAAGGGAGTCTTCTAAGAGATGGGTGAAGTTCTCTTTTGCAGTCATTTTTCTTCTTTTGGAGAGTTTATGGCAGGAACAGATGGTCTAGCTCTCTCTTAGACCTGTGTGGACATTCACGAGTAGGTGCTGGGGTACAAGGAACACACATGCATTCATTATAAAATGGGTTGCATTTGGAAAACGGTTAAATCTGTTTGACCCAAATCTAAAATATTAAGCATAAATATTTTCAGTATAGTACCAATGGCACAGCTTTGATTGTGGATTTCCTATCATGCTGCAGGAAATATGTTAATACACTCTCAGCTGCCCAGAATGAGTTCAACAGCTGACTCAAATTAGTACAAAATAAGCCGTCTGGGATTCTTGGAGTTCCTACCCCAAACATAGCAATCACCTGAGTTGGATGTTTGTGCCTGGCTTCTCTGCATTCCTTTTAAAAGTTTGTAACAACATTTTTGAGTTGCTTAATGTGACTTTATTCCCCATTTGAAATTAAATTTCTCTCTGCGCTTTACATATTTAATGACTAAATGAGGCAGTGAAACGTAATGCATAATGCAGCGATTTTTCTTGGCACATATAACCTCAAAAGTTTATAGGTTTCTTAAGAAAGCTGGAAATGTGATCTATCAGTCTGCTGCTGACTTTTACTGCTGAGAAAGAGGTTTATATCTTTAGGTTAATGTTTAGTAAGAATCAGATGTATGTGAAGTATTCAGTGAGTTGACAGGAAGTCTCCTCAGTGAACCTGTTGGGAAATACCTTCTTCTGCCTCGTAAATTTAGCATGAGAAGATGAGCCGTTATGAAGGATGCAACCTCCAGGGCAGTTTGTCAGCTGTTGTGTTTGCGATTGTTTCTGAGGTAGTGGTTGGATGTCTCATTTGTAATAAGATTTTTGCTTTATGAAGACAGATGCTGGTATATTTAAAGCTTGAACTAGTGACTGTGTGCTTTCTTTGATGCATGGAGGAGTTTTAAATTAGTTGCTTCCTGTTTTGGTACTTTTATATTAAACAAATCTCAGACGGATAGCATGGATTTCAAATGGGTTAATGAAAAAAAGTATTTCATGAAGTTAAGGTAACATCGACTTTTAACCACCAACAAATTAAATCTAAAACTTTGCATTCATGAGTTGAGTCATGTTTAGAAACTTTGGAGATCCCAGTGACCTTGACCTTCCACTACTGCCATCTAATCTGTCCATGGCAGTTTTTATTCCAAATCTGAAAGAAATCCCTCAATCCTTCCCACCGAAAAGGCCCCTACACCTTAGTACTGTGATACTACTAATATTACTGTTGATGGCGCCGCATGCAGACCTATGACTGGCGTCTACGTCTGCCTCAAAATCCCACGTAGGGCACAGATTCTAGGAACCTGGTTTGATCTTCTACTTAATCCCTGAGGCCTATATTAAGTGATTATCAGGAGGTGCAATGATAGGATTGTCCTGGGCTGGGTCCTATTATTATGGATTACATCCGAGGTCAGTAGACAACTAAATACAGCCAAGGTGGTAATGCCGCTCCTATGATTTCACTAGATGAAGGGTGTGGTGTGCTAAAGCTACCATATGCGTTTAAAATATTGTGCCTCCAAAAGGAAAATATAAGCACGGGGGTGCATACCCACTATGTACTCTTCTGCAGCTGCATGTTGTGAATTTTAACTAGGCAGTTTTAAAATCGTTTAAAATTAGAAAACAAGTGAAAAAGTGGTGTGGGGAAAACTGCCAGGAGCCACACACCTCCAGCTTTGAAATCTGTTTTTCTCAGTGGGAAACAGTGAATGCAGAGTGCAGAAGTGTTTTTGCGTTTTACTTGATGCTTGCGTTGCTGAACTTGGGCATGTGTTTGTTAAGAGCACATCAATCACAGACTTGATCTGCATTGCATTGTTTTGCTTGTTCCATTACCACATGTATAAAACACAATGCTTTTCTCTTATAGAGACATCCACAGTAACACCGTTATGTGGGTCACATAGTGTTGCTGTGGAAAGCATAGCACTCTGTAGTGGTTGATGCTAGTCGACAGTGAGTGACTCTTGAAGAGTAGGAGTATCTAACAAATCTAAACAAAGGATGTATTGAGACTTTTGAGAGTGACATTCAAAAACCATCCAAGGAACAAACAAATTATTTGTTTCAGGCACCGATTAAAAAAAAAAAAAAGTTGTCCATTGTTGCTGTTTATTGAACACCATCTTGTCCTCAATCAACTCAAAGTAGGAGAAAACCTCCCATGCAAGCCACGTCGTCTTCGTCTATTATGGTTGCTTTCCTTTAGACTGCTCAGGGAGCCCATGGCAACTGTTTGTCCAGACATTCTCTGTGTTATTAAAAGCTCTGTGGTCACTGGATGAGTGCCATCTTAATTTAAACATACCCCTATGAAGGCTCTTTCCTGGGTCTTTTCCCATGCTGCACAACAAATCTGTTGCTTATTAGTTTAATCGGAAACTTTGCTGATAGTGATGAGATTTTTTACTTTTGACGTACCAAAAGATTTCTATGTGCTTAATATTATACCATTAGCCAGCAAGTTCTTACTGAAATACGGCATGATGGACTTTCTGTAGTCAAATGTGAGGCTCTCAGTAGTCTGCCCTGGTTAATTCGACTCAGCTTTGAGATACCGTCACATCTCAGTTTGAGAGGTTTTCTTGAACTAAGCAATAATGTACTTTTGTATATGAGGCTTCACTTTTTGGAGTTTTCTTGAAAAGCTAGCTAGCTACTGTTTCTTCAGCTGATATGGGGCTACAATTTTGTGGCAACTGGCTAATGCACTGACTTAGTTTTTTATGTATTTTACAGGTTTGTCTTTAAAAAAGGCTTTGCAGTTAGTACTCTAAAAAGACTGAAAGCAACTTAAAGAGAGCCTGCCACTCCTGAGCTTAAATTTCCTCAGCTGATTGTATGGCTGTGGAGAAATCCACTGGGGAAGTGCGTGTGTGTCATAGGAATTTGTTAGGATTATACCTCTTCAAATTTCACACTCATCACAAATTGATGAGTTTCCAAATAAGCCTGTGCCTTTTATAGAGCCAACTCAGATGGCACTTCTGTCCTTAAGAAAGGCTGAAAATCATTAAAATCATAATACAAGCAGCTGTGGAAACATCAGTTACATACGGTTGAAGTGAAAAGGCATGCAAACTCATATGAGGTCAACTTCCAGTGCTAGTACAAACAGACTAGCAATAAAACAATGCTTATCTTGATGAACCTGTGCAAGTCCCCACTCCTCCAAGCACACCTGACTCAACCTGACACACCTAGGTAGGGTTTTTTTTTATTGCCAGTGAGTAATCGTCTTCATTTTCCTCTGTCTGCAACAATCGAACAAGAAGGCAGTTTCAGAAAAGACAGAGGTAAATGAGTAATGAGCCATCTTCACAGGAGTCCTTCTCCAGCACCTTTAATGAACCACTGTGTAACTGAGTGCCCTGCTGTGGGATTCAGTATTTATTGGTGAAAAAGTCTTTTTGATGGTTTGAATTCAAGAGCTTGGAATAAGTGACTAGCACAACTTTGGAGTTTGCAGTCACTTCTGTGAAGTCGTCATCTGTGACATTTGTGCTATTTTGAAAACATAGGGTTATGGTAGGCGTTTTCATTTCTGATAAGTTAGGGGGCCTAACTTGTAACGTAAAATACATCTTTTACCCTCCGGTGCGGAGGGTAAAAGATGTATGTTGTTAAACAGTGTGAATAAGGTTGCCTGAGACAACTGAATTGAGTTGGATATGGAGAAAATTGTAACCTTTCAGAATAGATCTACTGATTCTGGCATTAGGAGAAACAGGCTACCTGTCAAAAACAGGGTGTTTTGAAAGCGGCCCCGCATTTTCATAACTTTGGCCTTGCCTGGCCTAATGATGACTGCTAGCCTAATTAATGTTTACATTTACTGAACTCTTACTCTGAGTCGGCTCCAGACTGATTGACAGTATGCCGAAGAAGTCATTCTTGTGCCTGCTTTTTGTTAAAACGGAGGCAACGACTTTAGTTGAGCAAAGTTTTCTACTTTTTAATAGCTTATGCAGCAGGGAGGGATTATATACCAGGTCAAGTCAAAATAATTGAAAAGGAACAGGCTTGCAACGTCAAGAGCTATGTAGAGCTATATAGAGCTATACTTAGAAACCTATATAATAATCACTATTTATCTTATCTCCTGTAAAGCCAGCGTCTTTACTTGTAGTATATAGCCATGTATTTTGGGAATATAGATGTAAGATGGAAGTGAACATTTTGACGGCTGTTTATATTGATAATAACAACAAAAATGTAAGTATTTTGCTTAAAGTGGATTCTGCCACTGTGTGCATGCATTTAGTAGTCTCTAACCTACTCCTGACCTTCAAAGTAAGAATTAAACTTTCTTTACACATAACTCCTTTTTTTAACGCACTATCAACGTATTAGTAACCCAAACCATTACCCAAAAGGAACTGTGATTGAAGAGTGCGTGTGTCTGTGGGGGCTATGATGACGATCTAGACAGGTCTTACCTCGAAAATCCACTCAAAGGAAGTTGTGTCTCTGCTTGAAGTGAAATTGTGCAATGTACAAGGTAACCGAAGTAATGTGTTGAGTCTACAAGAGGCGCAGATGCTGATTGTATAATGTATGCATTGCCCTTTCTTGTTGGATAAAATATGCATTGCCCTTTCACTTGAAGCTGTTTGCAGCCTGTACTGTGAAAGGGTTCTTTGTGAAGGCAAATGAAACAGTTTGATGCATAATGACAAAGTCCTGTTCCATTAGCACAAAAAGTTGCCAGCACTTCACTTCTTTTTCCATCATGATAAAATAAACAGATCCTTAACCAGAATAAAAAGATCTACTCTTGTTCTGTTTATGATCCGGTTTTTGGCTTCTTTAAAAGTGCGAACTGTTACCCTCTCACGGCTTTTTCCCCCCTCTATTCAGAGCCTATATGTTTGAGATAAAAGTTAGACTCCTAAGTGGCACATGATCCCAAATAGTTTTTGCTGGAGTGCTGTTACTCTGGGGATGGGACCAAGAATGTGCAGCGGGACAAAGTTGATTGTAGGTTACTAAATGAAAAACACACTTTCCCTCATTGAAAGTATGTTGTTCTCTCAGTCCATTAAATCTTTTTAAAGAAACCTTGAGCTGCCTTGCGCAGAGGACATGCTACATTGTGTGTTTATTCATGTCACGCTAAGACTCATGAATTAGATGTGTACTTTAGACCTTTTGATGTATTTTAGTTTTCACATTTTAAGGCTTTGTCTTTAAATAGTGGGCCCCAGGGTATGCTTGGAAGTGCTGCACAGCACCAGTATTGCATTTGTTCAATTTAATAAAAAGTAAATGATTTCCTTGTATGGGTTTAGTTACGTTGAAGTCACAGATGCTGAACACAACCACTGTTACAAAGATCAGTGTAAAGCGTAAAGGGGCGATGTTTTGAAACCAGTGGCATCCGCCCTGCAGACACACGTGAGCATTTTCAGCATCAGGCTTGCTGTGCTTAATTATTCAAATGCTGTTAGACTTTTTTTTAAGTTTCATTAACTGTTTTAGGCATTTATAGCCAATTTGATTCTACCTGACAGGACTGACCATTGATGTACTTAAGTTTAGGGTACTGGGGTTACAGCAGGACTTTAACGTTCTCAATAAAGGTCTCAATAACGTTTGTAAGATCATTTTTTTGGTCTGACAGTTTATTTAACTCCATCCATCCAGCCATCCATTCTCAACCGCTTATCCTTTTCAGGGTCGCGGGGGGCGCTGGAGCCTATCCCAGCTGTCAGTTGGGGCGAGAGGCGAGGTACACCCTGGACAGGTCGCCAGTCTGTCGCAGGGCTAACACACATAGACAGACAACCAGTCGCACTCACAGTCACTCTTGCATTCACACCTATGGGCAATTTAG
>VURO01005786.1:8071-21457 GCA_015108175.1 Pelvicachromis taeniatus
CATAACTACAAAAACACACAAAAACACACACACACACACCATCACAAAAAAAAAAAAAAGTCAGTATGAACCCCATTCATCAAGCTCTAATGTGACATATTGGGCACAAACATAAAAGTACAATGGCACATACACAATCACACACACAGTGGCACACACATATCTGATACTGTATGAGTACATACAGTAGATGAACTGTAAGTTACAGTGACGATGCAATGCAGGGCAAAACTTGCAAGGATCTGCTGACATCTAGTGGTCATTAAGTGTCATTACACATTTAAATCGTGGGGTTCATTTATATGCTTCCTACACGCGGATGGGAGATATAAATATGACACATCCACTGCAAATGCTCTCACACAATTCCATAAAACTTGCATGTTTTTAAGATTCAAGACGAATGTGCTGCTGGCTGTGATCACCATCGGGCACATTTTAATATGTAAAGCGGTGGAAAAAGAGATGATATTGTTCTGGAGTATATATTTTATTGGCTTGTCTTGGATTTGACACACTACAGTTGAAAGCAGTACAGCTGAATGAACATGCATGTAAATGCTTTTCACTTTATTTCTTTGCTTGTTTTGTTTTACGATGACCACGGGAGACCACGGGAAACCCTTTACATGTCAGAAGTCACCTGTCTTCTGCTCCTTGTTCTGTACATGAATGCATTTTAACAGATGATGTAACGGCGTCCACGTGTTTGATGAGTTTCTTCTCTGAGCTCAGCCTGTTGTTCAGATTCAAAAGAGAACACTGAGTTAACGTATAACGAAGGCATAAATGAATGAATTAACAAATACGTAGCAGTTGCAATCTGAATCCTCAGTGGGGGCGAGAAAATAGCTTGAAAGTTTAACTATCAGAAAGTTTCTAACAGTTTCGGATCGAGGAGTCAACAGTTTGACTAGACTGAATAAATAATGGAAAGAAACACACCACTCGATGACCTCGCAACCTTCATTAAAAAGTAAACAGTAAACATTTCAGCAATGGAGAAGCTCAAAGTCAGGGAGAACGTTTTCTGCATCGCTGCACCGTATTTTACAGGTTCACATCTTTAACTTTGCCATGCCCTTTGTTAGATCTTTAAGACTCTTGAATTTGGCATATGCCAGGAGCTTTCAGCATGTCTTGAACTTAGGAATTAGCAGTGGAAGGCAACATTTTTGGAGCGCGATTTATGTTTAAACCTATAAAAGAAAGTTGGATGTGTCTGTGTGCAAAGATCTGGGGTACTTTGAGTGACTCTGGGCCGCGGTGACATTACAGACACAAAGTTTGTAGATTTGAATGTCTGAAACAAAGGTTGGCGCGCGGATGCACGCACACACATGCACACACAAACACATCCACGCCGAGTAAATGTTGCCTGGAGAAAAAACATGCTTGTAGCCAAACTCCAAGCTGACACAGATACAGAGACAGGTGGCACTGGTTTTGCATGTGTGTTTCTATCATTGTAAGTCTGAGTGAGTTGTGAGGCTAAGTGTTTCTTTGATGTTGAGTATGATAACATAACGACATTAGGACCACATTACGAGCACATTACAGTAATTTCACAGAGTTTGAGTGATGAAAACGCTGAATTCTTACTTGTTTGTACCTTCTGTTTACTTGATAAGTGCAGGCATCTGGTGTGGATTTTTATGAAGTTTCAAGCTCATTTGTTTTACAAAGATAAAGCAAGACTACTAACTGAAGAAAGCAGTTGTTGGCAACACTATGTGCTTTTTTGTCTGCATTTTCTTCTTTGTACTGTTGATACTAGAGTCAAAGACGGACTTTAAATTATTATTTTTTGTTTCCAACCGCTTGACGCTTTGTATATTCAACCTCAATGCGAATAATTCAAGCTAAATGAAGTCAATGTGTAAGTGTGCAGTTGAAGTTGTGTGAGACTGATGTAAAGGAGATCTGTTACTGTTTTCTGTTATATGTCGGATGTGTAACTAATCCTCATGAGCCAGAAGCTCAGGCTTTTAAGCAGTTTATTCTTTCTGCTCTTGGGTCTTAATGATACAATGCGATGATCTCATCAGGCACACAGCTCTGGCTGCGCGCACATAAGCCACGTACACACGCTGATCAGGTGAAAGTTAGCTTAAAGGTATCTATACGGGAACAGTGGGTAAGCTGAGAGGCAAATCGTGTACCAGTCAAGCCGAAGTCAAATGAAACACGAGACACAGATCAGCGCTGGGTATCATGAATAAAAAAAAACATAAACTACATGTATTGGAGCATCCATCCATCTGCAGCCGCTTTCAGGGTCGGGGGGGGGGGGGGGGGGGGGGGGGGGGGGCGGGGGGGGGGGGGGGGGGGGGGGGGGGGGGGGGGGGGGCGCTGGAGCCTGCCCCAGGTGTCATAGGGCGAGAGGCGGGGTACACCCTGGACAGGTCGTCAGTCTGTCGCAGGGCTAACACACATGGACAGACAACCATTCCAACTCACAGTCATTCCCGCATTCACACCTATGGGCAATTTTGAATTTTCCAATGAACCTATCCCCACAAACTGCATGTTTTTGGACTGTGGGAGGATGCCGGAGTACCCGGGGAGAACCCACGCAAACACGGGGAGAACATGCAAACTCCACACAGAAAGACCCCGGCCTGGTGGTGGAATTGAACTCAGGACCTTCTTGCTGTGTCACCGTGCGGCCCATGTTGGAGCAAAAGATTTAGTAATTTATGTTTAAAATGTTACTCAACATGATTGTAAATAGTTTTGTGTTTGGAGTTCAGGGTCATCTATCGTTACTACGAATGATGACTTGTGTTTCGGCATCTGCAGTTGGCTTTTCTCCTCCCCTGCTGACTTGGTGTCATATTTGCTGTCAGCGGTGCCTTATCTGTTCTGCTGCTCTCGCCGCCTTACGCTTTCCTCACATTTACATGGAAGGACGAGGAAGTCCCGCCTCTGAATCATACCACTAAATACGGATTACTGTAGCTGGAAATTACAACCTTCTTTGACCGCACTTTACTGACTGAAATTCGCTGCAAAAAGTCCGACTGCATTGTTTAACAGAGAGCCTTTTGTCGTGTTTTGCAAATGTCACACTGTGTTTAATATGAATGTTTGGACTCCTGTGCTTCCACGGCGGCCAAATGTCAGCGAGTGAGAATGTTCATCTGTGTGTGTGTCTGTGTGCATGTGTGTGTGCAAATGCTCTGAAAACTGATTCTCAGTCAGATGTGAAGTGCTGCAAGCTACCACGCTCACTGCACACACAAGAGTGTGAGTACACACTCTACTCATTAGACACAGCCCGACAGTCTTCTTTGAGATCTCACTCTGTCACAGTCATACCCATGCGCGTGCACACACACACACACACACACGCACGCACGCACCTCTATTGCAGCCTCTCACTCTCTCCCTCTCTTTCTCTGATGTTTCTATAGCAACAGCAGGCAGGCCCATAAGTGGGGAAAGGGAAGCAGCTGTATTCAGAACCCAGAGCCAATTAAACACCGACTCAAAATCTGCATACAGTAGCAGTCAGGAGTTTGACTACGCCTTTATTTTTCCCTTATGTATCCCTGCACGCACGTCTAGGAATAGACTTAATAGTAATTCATCAAAAGCGAATTCAGTTAAAATATTCAGAATTAATCAGCGTAATCTCTAAAACAAGCACCCAGGGCACTTTATTAGAAACACCTGCTCGTTAATGCAAATCACCCCTGCATCTGTGCAGCAGAGCTTAGTTATAGCTCAAAATACTCCAAACCAGGCAGAGACTACAAGCCGCACAAATTTTCACCTCTGGAAATGTGAGAACGATAGTTTCAGGTAACCACTGCCCCGGTTGGGAGGATGAACTTTAGAGCCCAGCCCCTGCTTCCTTCATACATATCTGGTATTTTGGGTAATTAATACTCTTGACAACTTAAATATGGATGATGTTGGAATCAAATCAAATAAGCGAGCTTCATAATTAGGTACCGCAGGGCTGTGATCAACTTTATCCAGTGGGTCAGTTGAACAAAATATTAGTATGGGTTTGACCTGTGCCTGGGTCTGTGGTCTACTAATTGGCTGGAGCAAAGTCTTGGATTGTGCTGTCAAGTGCAATAAACCACACTGTGAACTGTTTTGGATTTATTCAGCATCTCATTTTATGTGCAGCCCTATAGTAGCTGTAACACTCTATCCCAGATCACGGCTCTGTTGTGACTCGCAAAGATCCAACTTGCTTTCTTATTGTCGCCCATAAGGACAAACATTAGGCTTGCCAGTATGTGCAGGGCAGATGGACTATATAGTACTTTTAATTCCACTCAGAGCAGACTTGGCAGCCACAGTGCGCAGTCATTTTAAACATGGACCCCTCTCAAGAATTAGGCTGGCAGCATATGGCTGTAAATGGGAGATGTCGCACGTATAACCGCTGCGTGGAAACAACAGCGAGCAGCTGGAGATGAATATGGCTGTGTTCATTAAACGCCGATATGAGCTAAATTGAAAAATAACGAGAGAAGTTCAAATGCTTTATGGATCTGTCGATGCAAAAGCAAGTGATACAAATGAAGACACATGTCTACCTGCGTGCACACACTGACACACATGCATGGCGGCCTCCTGCACAAGCTCAGGTGGACACAGGTGAGGTCTGCCAACGTTTTTGTGGGCCATCATTCTATAAATGGCCACTTGGCTCGCACCTTGATGACAGTGTTTATCTCTCCAGTTTAGCCCACGCACTGTCCTCACATGTGTTTTGTTCTCATTCTATTTAGTCTAATTAGAATCCTTTCCAAACCATGTCCCTGTAGTCTTAATGAGGCCATGTTGCATGCGACATGTTAATTGAACTCCTGTGGTTTTCACTACAACACAATTAATAACTAAGTGAAATTTTTTTCTCATTGAAAAACAGTGACATACGCTCGCTCGTTACTTTATTAGGTATACCTTGCTCGTACTGGGTTAGACTCGCCTTTGTCTTCTTCCTGTACTGACGCTGCTAATGTGATGCCAATCGTCTGTTCCACCACATCCCACAGGTGCTCTCTTGGGCTGAGATCGGTTAAACTGTGGCAATTGGAGAGCAGTGAACTCATCGTCATGTTAAAAAACAAAAGTTTGAGATGCTTTGAGCTTTGTGAGATCCTGCTGGATGCAGCCATCATAAGATGGGCACACGTGGACATGGTCGGCAAAAGTGTGCAGGTAGGCTGAGGCTTTTAAACAATGCTCAGTTGGTACCAAGGGGAGTGTGCCAAGAAAATATACCCCACACCATTACACCGCCACCAGCCTGAACCATTGATACAAGGCAGGAAGGACCCATGCTTTTATGTTGTGTTAAAGACTTATTACACCAGTCGACGTTTTTCCAAGCTTCTGTTGTCCAAATACTTCGAGCCTTTGCAAAGTGAGCCCTCAGTGTCCTGTTCTTGCCTGACAGTGTGGTCTTCTGCTGCTGATGTCCATCTGCTTCACGGTTCGACACGTATGGTCATAGACGCTCGTTCGCACACATTGGTTGTAACAAATGGTTATTTGAGTTCTTGTTGCTTTCCTATCGGCTCAAAGCAATCTGATCAATCTCCTCTGACCTCTGGCAACATGGATTTGTTTCACCCAGAGAACTGCTGCTCACTGGATATTTTCTCTCTTTTGCCTTGTTGACTATAAACTCTAGTGATGGTTGTGGAACGAATCTAATATTCTAATAGAATTCAAATTTAAAGCCGCACTAACTCAAATATTGAAATATTAGATTAATTTATTGTTAAGTTAATTTATTTCAGATTCTTTTTTCACAAAATCATAGCAGAGAAATCTGCCATCGGGGATGCGCTGCCTGAGGAACATCATCATCTTTATTTTTTTTCCTGACAAACATCATTCACAGGAGCTGTGTTTTATGTTCTGCCTGAACAAGTTGCTTCTTTGACTGCTGTACTGACTTATTTGACTCCTTTAATGCAGATTTTTAATGCGATAGGCTTACTTTTATTTAAAAAAAGATCAAATTTGCACCACTAGGCAGTATCTCCTGTATTCATCACATCCTGGTTATATGCTGGAAAGGCCTGTATAGAGTTGTAAGACTGCTGGTAACCAGTAGATGTCTCTGCTATACTGGGGAACAGAACACTCATGACAGACGCCTCCATATTTAATCTGAGGTTCTCTCAGAGTATATACTCAGGCTTATCTGAAAGACAGAGTGCTGATAAACAGATAGGATCACTTTTCCCATCGCTTTGAATGAGGCAGTCAAGTTTGATGGATGGGGCTTATCACATCTTCTCATGATGGAGGGTGGCAGCAGAATTGCTAATCAGGTCCTCCATGTCCCTATCTGATCTATTATGATCCACCAAGTAAAACTAATAAGAAATCTCATTCCTTCCTGTCTTTCCGGCACTTTTTTTGGTGGCAGATTGAAGTGAGTTATGGAGGCACACTTGGGACGTGGCTCTCCACACTCCCTAACCGGGAACAGAGTGTTCAGTTTTACATTCAACATAATCTTTTTCTACATTTCACCTGAGCTAATTGGTATCTTTGTATTGATTTTTCTTGTGGCAAGAAATGCCTGGAATAGGACAAATAGGGCCACAATAAATAATCATCACAGATTTTCCACAGATGTTAACAAATCAGTTGATGTATTCCAGCCTCGTGGTTGTTAGCAGATCTTTGTGTACGATGTGATTTGAAGTCCTACACAGTGTAATTGGCATGAATCAGTATGCTGTAGATGGGGCTGCACTCATTTCAAGCTCCCATAAGAAATAACTTATTCAATTAAATGAAATCTATATGGGGTTTACTTTCTAGGAACAAGTCTAAATAAATGGGGATGGAGTCTGTTAGACTCAGCAGTCAACTCTGTTTAAAAGAAGCTTCAACGGGCCATAAAATAAGGTTGAAGAAGTTAGTATACTTCTACTACACACCTCTACATGTGCAAAGTAGCACAACATTACCGCTTCACTGTTGGCTCAATTAAAGTGCCATCGTGAACATTGTCTCTGAGTCATGCCACCAGAGCACTAAACAAATGGCATGCTAGTTTACAGTTAGCCAATGGCAATTTGATTTGGCTGTTGATTGACTATTTGGTGGCTGGAGTGTGAGACCTATCTGCTCTTACAGAAGAAAGACAACCAGCAAGGCAGGGTATACCTTTCCTTTTGGCCAATGTGAACAGGCATTTCCCATTTCTCTGTCTTTTAAGTCAACAACATCACCTCGTCTTTGTCATGATTCATACCAGCAGTTCAGAATGGAGCTTTATTCCATTCCATTAATTCCGATCCAATTTTATTTATAGAGCACTTTAAAATACCCATCACAGGACCAAAGTGCTGTACAGAAAATAAGTTAAAAACAATAGAATTAAAGAAAACTGCAAAAATAAAACACATAATACATACAAAAATTAATACAGCCCTATATTAAACAAACAAGATAAAACAGCATAGAATCAACTAAAAACAACTAAAATAAAAATAAAAATAAAACCAACATCTCACACAGTGTCAAAGGCCAGAGTGAAGAGGTGGGTTTTCAGGAGTGATTTAAAAACAGGTAGAGAAGAAGCCTGTCTAATCTCTAATGGGAGATTAGTTTTCCACAGTTTTGGAGCTGCTACACCAAAAGCACGATCTCCTCTAAGTTCACACTCAGTCCTGGGTATATTCAATAACAGCTGATCAGCTGACCTGAGAGAGCGGGTGGGCGTATAAGGCTGTAGCAGCTCAGAGAGATAAGATGCCATGGAGGAGCAAATGAAATCATTTTAAAAGGAATCCTAAAAGGAATGGACAGCCAGTCAAGTGAAGTTCAAATAGTAATACTTTTAATAATATACTACTAATAATAATATATAATTGGTCCGCTGTTCTCTGTTCCTGCTAGATTTTTTTCTCTGACTATCCTGTTACGTCCATAGCTTAGAACTAGTGATCCACATTTTGCCTTCATACTTGCTCTGCTGAAAATAGAAGCCGTAAGCCGTGTGGCTGCTCAGTGGCACAAAACAGAGTCTGATGAATGCTGATAGTCGAATCAAATACAAGGAATTTGTCTTTAGTGGCTGCATTGTGGGGAAGACCTTTTAGCCGAATCTGCATATTTTAAGTATTTCAGCTCTGGCTTGTTTTCGACACACACAGACAGCCGTTTGTAGACATCACACACCAGCAATGAGGCGTTTGTTCATTGTATTTGGATTTTGTGCCCAAAAAACACAGATCCAGTATAATCTGAATATTAATACATTCCTACATTTGAGTTTGATGATAGGACTGGCATGTATTTATGACTCATTCTTCAATTATTTTTAGACTGTGAACGTGCTTGTTCATTTTTTGGGGGGGCTTGGGACTCATACTAGGGGGTTTAGCACACAACATTTCTCTCACTTGAAATTCAGAATGTTTAGCAGTCACAATAAGGACATGAAAGGAAAAGTAAACAACGTGTGGCAGCATTTGAGCTAGCTGTTTCCCCATCTTGTTTCTCATTGTAATTATCAGCAAGTGCTGCAGTCAATATAAAAAAGCCATTTATGATATTTCTTTAGACATTTTGCAGGCAGTTGTACTGAACATAGTGTCTCACCCTTTATGCTAAAAACAAAACAAAAAATGAGAAAAACTTTTTTATTAAGGAACTTAGAAAATAATTTATTTTGTAATACAATTTTCCAAATATTTTGCAAATCAAATTGAAACTCCTCCTTAAGGCAATTAAAAGTTCTGAGAAGTTTCCAGCTCAGCATCACATGCTTTTTAGTCACTCTTCAAACTAAAACTGCTTTTGCCAAAGATAGTTTCTTTTTTTGTTCCTCCAGCATTTGTTTGAATCCTGCAATTGAAAGCATAACACATTCAGATAGATAGATAGATAGATAGATAGATAGATAGATAGATAGATAGATAGATAGATAGATAGATAGATAGATAGATAGATAGATAGATAGATAGATAGATAATGGAGATATATATAACTATTCTGGCTCTGGATTAAAAACTATGTCCAATCCAATCAAAAGCTACAGCTAGAGGCAAATTTAGTGGAACCTAAAGTTACAGTCTCTAATTTTTATTTTTTGGACAAATTGCTTTGAAGTAAGGGAATCATAAGACTTTGTTTCCATGGGTTTAAGAGATCAATGATAAAAAGCCTCCTGAACTATAAAATATTCAACTACTGTTTGCACGTCCACTGAATTCATGTCACGTACAGGCAGCTCGGGACAATATGGAAAACGCTCACGCACTGAGACCCCAAATCCATCCATCACCTATTTTTTTCTTTATCTTTGTAGGTCACTTTCTTCACCTCAGAACAAAATAAGGTTAGAAAACGCTTCCTGCGGGTCATCGTCGTCTGATGCGCCAAGTCAGTCCACATTTGGATTTCTGAAATATCCTTCAGGAACGACGTGACACAAAGCTCAATTTGACCCAAGTCAAATAATTCAACACTTTTCTGCGCGTCCTTGTCAACCAGTGAAGTGATGATGAGGTGGATACTGGAGGATGAGGGCTAGCCATACCTGAACAGCTCTGTGAGAGGAAAATAAAGGCTTGGCAGGTGACAGACAGTAGGGTGAAATTGTGCTGGCAAAAAAGCCACGTTCCCAATACTCAGGCAAAAACATCAGTAAAATAAACCCATGCAATATATTTACACGTAATCTGGAGAACGATAGAGGGATAGGTAGACTAGTTTAGCATGCTGCTTAATGCTACGTCAAAAAAAAATTTAAAACAAATTTTAATCATAAGTGATGCATTCGGGTTAGTGCTAGTGCTTTATGAAGCTGTTGTGTTTTCGCTGTAATGTAGGTGGTTAATAATAATAAGCTGTAAAGCTGAACACACATAAAAGGTCTTTCCATAACCTTAGACTTTAAAGACCGTAGAGGCTTGTACAAAGTGTGCAGGACTTTTCTTTCGCTCTTCTTTGAGTCTTACTTACTTATAAAGATCGGATTACCGAAAGGATTTAATGTTACAGCACAATGATGCATGTCTACCCACAGCTTCAAGTCTCACTGTGTTTTCAACACTAAATTAGCATTTTTGTTCACTTGTAGAGTGATTCTGTATCATTCCCTATTATACAATCCGTTGCAGCATGTATTAACTTCAAAAGAAAGACATTCCAAGAATTACTGATATTGTATGCTTGAGAGGGCGAGTTGAATATATTCACTTGTCGTATAATCAGCTATAAGTCTTTGTTTAGAATGCAGTGTGTTGTGCTTCAGTATTAGTGTCATTTAGTGAGAAACATGTTCCACGAAGCAGGTCTTTCATTCTGGAGGTACCTTTGAAAGTAAACCACCGTCAAGTAAACCAAGTAATCTACTTGCAGTCATCTGGGAAGGGTTGCGTTTCATTTGCGTTATGAGTCCCCCCCGCCCCCCGTCAGATAATTTGTATCTAAAAAGCTGCAGAGTAAAAAGTATCAAGTAGTCTTATGATTTTAATACCATTTTTGTCGCCTGTCAGATCCTGTAGGACTTCTCTACCAGAAGCAGAAGTGTCACTCAGTGAGTTAAGCACCTGAAAATAGCGGATGCACCTCAGATATCTGCATATTTATTCATTCTTTGTGGTTAAATTTTGAAATCAGTCTCCGTGTCGAAATCTGATAAATAATAATAAAATATTATAGATGTTCAACCACAATACCAGGGCTGTTTTATGTCATCATTAAAAACAATAGGGGATATCATTTTTTACAAACCCCAGAATAGATATAGGGGTGGCTGTAGCTCAGGTGGTAGAGCATGCATGCCAAATATCCCTGGGAAAGGTATTAACCACAAGTTGCTCTCCGATGCATCCATCGGAGTACGAATGTGTATGAATGTTAGGTAGAGCACTAAAGTACACAAAAAGTGCTTGTATGTGTGTGTGATTGGGTGAATGAGGTTGTTGTATAGAGCGCTTTGAGTACTCCGGGAGAGAAGAAAAGCGCTATATAAGAATCAGTCCATTTACCATTTACCATTTACCATATAGGTCCATGCACGTCTTAAAATGAGAATGAAATTAAACATTAAACATTTTAATTGTGGGTATTATGGTAAGAGCTTTTTAAAGTCTTAAAAAACACAGCAAACAGCAGTAATTGAGTAAGTGGATTAAAGTTGTTGACTTGATGTGATAAGGTCAACCTTATACAGCAAATGATTTCCGCCTAAACCATTATATGATCTGGAAGACGTGCTAATGACTTACACCACCACTGTATCAGTTTTCCTTTTTCTCTTCACTTGTTTTTTTCCACTTGTGTTTACCAACTTCAAATCTCTCAGGTTATATGTTCATTTTACCTGAAATAACCCAGTGCTGATCATAAAGCTTCACAAATTTAAAACAGACAAATTTGTGTGCCAGTTTTTTTGTTTTTATCAAAGACAAAAGCTCAGTAGAGTGTACCAAAGAGTGAAGGTCTCCTGAGAGGATCCACTGTTTTGTTATTGTAAAGCTCTTTTTTGCTGCAGTTTGAATAGCTGATATATTAGTGTTGGATGCAGGAAGCTCACGCAGTGTAACCAGGAGGTTAAGTACTTTCGCCCAATCTTTTGTTCCAATGCAAATGTTTGTAACTCTTTTGTGAACGAAATCTGAAAAACCTTATATGTTTTTGTTTGTAATATCATGCATGTGTTCTTTAACAGAGTTTCTTGATACTGCAGGGTTTCACAGTGATTGAAAAACGCAGTGCCGCTATCGAGGGAGGGCAATTTTTCATCTATACGTGGCTGCACAGGTGTGTTACATCATTCTGCATTTCCTCTAAGGCACATAATGCATTGGCAGGTTATCCATCACAGCTTACTGACTGATCCTCGAAGTCTTTGACTACGTGTTTTTTAAAAGTCAAAAGGGAAAATAACGCTTTTTCACTGCTGCCTCGGCTTAACTTCAGGGGGTAAATGGAGCTTCTTGGTTTTGCTTTGTGTGTCTCTGTGCAAGTGCTGGTTAGTCTGCGTACACACTACACACTTAGGAGTGTATTGATAGATTGACCCATTCAACCCAGCCACTCAGAATTAGCAGAGCATCTCTGCTCTAGGCAACAACCTCCTACAGTTTATCCACTTTCCTCTGAAACACTGTCTGCTTTCTGTCACTCTTAAGAATCTTTAATGGGTTGTAAACCGATTCTACCCCGAGGTGCACTTGTTGGCATGAGGCAGAGGTTTGCCTCTGGGCATAGCTTTGGAAGCGAAAGTGGCTCGACAGTGTTTTTAATGCCGTAAAGGTAACAGGTACATGGGCAGGAATGGGTTTCACTAAGTTTCTGAGAGAAAGATTTGCTGTGGTACAAGAAGCTCAGTGAAACTGGTGATTCAAAAATAGAAGGCCGAGCTGCAGCTTCCTTATCATAAAAGCTACAAAATGATGCACAGAACAAAATAATCTGTTGAAGGAAATTCTACTTTTTGCAGAAGGAAAATATCAACAATGTGTAATCTACATTGGTAGAGACAGATATACAATACACTGAGGGAGAGCTCATGAATGTGTCACCGCCTTAGTTTTGACATTTCAGCAACATGGATGCACTTGGTTGGTCATGTCACTTCATTGTGTATTATAGGTTACAGCTGACACTGACCTGTCAGGCTGTGAGAGTCCAGTGTTCCACATCACCGCTGTTCTTGTCGTCCCCATGGATTTCCCAAGGGTGCCAATCTCTGCTCCATCATCTACAAGCTCTCAGATGTAGTTGTCTTTCTGTAATTTTAGATATAGGTATATTAATATATAAACATCTCATGTTTTCTTCAGGTCAGTGTGCAGTCAGGTCCAATGTGAAGATGCCTAGGTGATCACGATTAGGCCACACTGTATCTTTTTTTCATCTACAGCTACTAAGAATACGTTTTGATGTTTTTAATTGAGGTATGAATAACAACAACCTTTAATCTAGCAAAAAAAAAAAAAACAAGTGTATGTATTGAAAAGAATTGGAAAAGTAGTGATGCAGTGATAAATAAGCAGTTTTATAAGCATGTCCTTAAATAAGTATAATAATAAAGACTGAAGGTGTCATAAAGTGAGCTGCAAATTCTTCTACAACCCCCCTCTTGCTCTGTGTAGGAAGATCCCCAAAAGTCGTAAATTCCAGGGAAGGCAACTTACATGACCATATTTGGTGGAGTCGGTGTGACATGGGCAAGTGGTAACCTAGGTGATGGGCTTTATGACCTCAGAGTCACATGCACAGGGCAAGAGCACGCACATGCACTCACGTGCTTACACAAACTTTGGGGGTTTTATGACTGTGACACTGTATAACATTGTTGGGAGACAAAGGGACCATGAGGATCTTGCTGCAGAAACCGGACTGAGCAGATCTCCCTTCTCGAAGTGCATGCAA
>VURO01005789.1:11711-21796 GCA_015108175.1 Pelvicachromis taeniatus
CTCTTTTTCCTCCCTTTTCTTTTCTTTTTTTTTTTTTTTTTTTTTACGTGGACTGACGATAAGCAGACTTATCTCCTCATAATTAGACCGGCTGCACTGCGCACACACCGACGCGCTCTGGAGCGGCGCTTTGTGTGTCTGCTGTGCGTGTGAGTAATAGCGCTTCCCCAGTGAATGCCTCCCTCTAGCCTATAACCCATTATGTGCAGTCGGGAGGCGGAGGCGAGGGCGAGGCAGGGCGCGGGAGGCAGCGGCACGCACGCTCCATTAGCGGACCCACTGCCGCGCCGCTCTGCCGGTAATTTGCGTAACGAGATTGGAGCGAGCACCGTCGGTCGGCGCGGTCTCCCCGCGAGTACCAGCCTCTCTTCCCCTATCGTCGCACCGCTTTTTCCGGCCTTGTTTCCGATGCAGCCCGCAGCAGCAGCAGCAGCTGCAGCAGGGGAGGAAAACAGACACACAGAGACCGGGGGATGTGTGTGCGGCGCTTTGACAAATGCGGTTTCCCCTCCGTGCCCCCCCCCCCCGCACACGCTCTCTCTCTCTTTCTCTCTCTCGTTGTGAAATCTCGCCACAGTTCCGTTTTGAGCTGATAACCAGGCGCCATCATGTGGACGAGCACGGAGTGATAAGAT
Source organism: Pelvicachromis taeniatus (assembly GCA_015108175.1). NCBI lineage: Eukaryota > Metazoa > Chordata > Actinopteri > Cichliformes > Cichlidae > Pelvicachromis > Pelvicachromis taeniatus. The sequence goes on from VURO01005789.1 coordinate 12,347, forward strand.
AGAAGAAACGGCCACCTGCGCCGTTAGCGAGTGTGCAGCGATGCGGGGAGTGCGCGCTTTTGAAAGAACTGGAAGTATATAAGTGATCTCATTTATAGGACGAGATCACGTTTAATGGAAATGTACTTTTTTATTAATTAATTAATTAATTTTGTTCGTTCGTTTTTTGTTTTTTAAATTATTTTATCTTTTGAGAGCGGGGGAGGGGTATTTTATTATGACACCATATAGGTGCTCGTCGTTTATTTAGCCTACTTTTAATCTGATCTTTCCTCTACTTGTCTTTTAAGCCCCGAATAATCGCCTTACACACTGATCAACTTATAAGTTATCGAGTGAATCAAATATGGATTAGATATAATTTCCCAATTTAAAGTGAATATTTCTTTTGTGAACTTTCTTTAGTTAGAAGAGGTCTTTATGGAAACAACAGGAAATCATGATGGAGAAATGGCTAAAATGCTGTGGAAAAGTCATCTGACCACTTCAAAAAGAATCTTGTGAAACTGTTCTTTCTGAAGGTATTTCAAAGTTTTTCTTTGGACATTGGCTGCTTTTTCACTAATTTCTAGTACAATCCTTGCACCTGAGTTTTTTCGGAGGAATGTTTCTTTCTACTTAACACTGACCCAAGCATAAAAAAGACACCCAGTTCAAGAGATGAATAAGAGCAAATTGTAAATTGCATCTTTAAGCATTTTGTTATTGGCAGCATGTCACAAAACAAATGATTTGCTCCCATTTCTCTGAAAACTGCCAAAGCTAACACAGTTTTACAGGCATTACATAGTATATTTGTACCAACAAAGAACTCTTAACTAGTGCTGTCATCGTTAACGCAGCTAAACGCGGTCATCACGATTAACGTGATTAACATTTTTAATGAACTCAACCCGTCTGGAGCGCAGAATGGACAAACTTTGGACAAACTGCCCGAAATGCGTTGACAGACACATTTCAGAGATTTTGAGTCAGTCTGCGCTCCAGATGGGTTAATTGTTAATGGCGTTAGTCATGATGACCCTGGGTAACCCCTCGCAGACTAATCAGTGTTAACTCCTTAACAGGCTGTGCCAAGGATGACGAGTTAACACCAACAGCACGACTCTTAACCAAATATTCTGCATATCTGGGTATGAAATGCTATGTGTTCTCAAGAATTTTGAGGAAACTGAACAAGTGGAGGACACAAAAAAAATATCTGTAGCAGGCAAACAAGAAATCAGAAATTGTCCAAAAGAAACCTTCGAGATGCATCTGACTCTTCAGTTCTAACGGTGTCAACGGCAGAGCGGCTGTCAATGTATGTTTCAACATATTCAATAAATTGCTAGACCTATTTGCCATTTTCCCAGCAGCATATAAATAAATGAGGGTTGGTTCAAAGCTTTTGCCCTGTAAATGAAACAAATTCCCAGTTACGTTTCTGTTGAAGCAAAAATGACCACAGCGCAAACAAAAGTGTTATTCTGTATATTTATTGATAATAAGACCACTGATGGTGACTTAGTCAATAGTAGACGGCATGGTGCATTTCTTCTTTGGGTGTCTAGTGACCCCATGTGTAAGCAGGATGGTATTACAATTTAGTATTTACAGGACAATATCAGTTCAGAGAAAGGTAAAGTAAGTTGAAGGGTGCTGGAAAACATACATTCACTAAATAAATATACAGTTTCAAAAGCAACAAGCTTTGAAAAGCCACAACCAAATACTGACCAAAACCGAATAACAACATGATCCACAGAGTCTAGACGCTCGCACACTCTCGCTTACACACGCGCTCAAGGTTACAGAGATAGTCAGCTACAGAGGATCAAAGTCTCACACGCACACGCATCCCGAAAGAGAGATAGAAAACCACTTGGTGAAAGTGTAAACTCAATGCCAACCAAACTCTAATAAATACACAGCTAAACTGCGCGTTACTCTCAACGAAACATCGGCCACAATCCTTTTTTTCAGTGCGGGGTCTTCCTATAAACTATTAAACAAATACAGCACAAAGTGTGGATTCAAAACTGTGACACAACACTTATACTGATTAGCATATTAGAATGAGAAACGGTATGTCATATAAATTACATTTCCGATACATATCTACAGCTGATGATGACGATGATTAAGCATGTTGCATGGCACCACACACAATACAGTAGATGAACACGTGTCGTCCTGCTAAATCTGACATCTCTTGCCGCAGCAGACCGCTGACGTTAGCTCGAACCAGCGGAAAACAATTCGCGACCCTAATGATTCGACATGACACTTGCAAGCTGTAAAGCGCTGCTCTGCGAGCTCTAAGCCACTAGAACGAAGCAAAAAGTAAGCTGTGTTTCTCTAAAGCTAAATCCTGCCAGTAATTTCTACATTTTCTACATATAATAACACAAACACGAGTACTAAAACATCGCTAAAGTGTCAGTATGCATCACATTAGTGCTTGTTTCTCCTTGCAGGCAACTTTCATCCTGTTTTCCATCTGTTCTCTACATCAGCAACACTAAACGTGTTTGCAGAGACTGCCTGAAAGTCTGGGAGGTTTTTTTTTGTTTGTTTTTTTGTTTTCAATTCATATTCAGGTTTACAAGTATGACCCTCAAAACCCCCCAGCTGAAACACATATGGCCTTTGATTACTCCTCAAAGGAAGCTGAAGCGTGGTAACCTTAACAATTACTGATTACTAGTGGTCTAATTCAGCGCATGAGAAGACCTGGTCACACCGGTGTTGAAGCGAAATCACTCAAATTTAAATGAACTCGCAGCAGTGAAAAGATGTTTAGTGGATGTTTGCATGTCTTTTTTTCTTAAAAAAAAGTTTTAAACTGGATAGTCCCGTTTTTGTCTTTAACATTTATCTATAACCCTCCTCTATCTACAAGAAAATATTTAGATACGTTACCAGACAGCATTCAATGGTGTAATCTGTGATTGAGAAAGCATCTACACTAATCCAAGGAGCTTGGAAAGAAAAGCATCTGGACGTTTCACCTCTCATCTGAGAAACTTCTTCAGTTCTAAGAGCAATTGGTGGAGAGTCCCAGATTTTAAGCCCTATGGGAGTGTCCCCATGGGATCCTCTACCTAATCACACGAGCCAAGGTGTGAAAAAGGGTGTAGGTCACAATCAGCCAAGGGTTCAGGTGAACCCATTGAGAAAGGTCGCTCTACCCTAGAATGTGATTTACTGAGGTCAAATGGCCCCGGATGTGAGTGGGCGTTAAGGCTTCTTGGAAGGGATCTCAAAACTGGATTATAGATACAGTTGGTGTCGTAAGTCACTGCCTCTGTTCAAAGATGGTCGTTCACAGTGGACATAGATGGCTTCTTTCACTCCTCTTTCAAACCATCTGTCTCCTCTGTCCAAAATGTGAACATTGGTGTCCTCGAAGTGGACACCTTTGTCCTTTAGCTGCAGAAATGCCATCTACAGTAATATGCTAATTGACAGTTGGTGTGACCAGGCCTTTTAGACTAACCTCAAAGGTGCGACTCGCTGAACGAACTGCATTTCATTTCCTGTAAAACTAATCACAAACTGTAAAATGGGCGCAAAGTTGACCGTTATTTTGTAGTTTGGTGTTTGTATCCCAGACTAAAGCTTCACAATACCATTACACCTGTGCCATTCGTTTTTAATTTACCTAAATACATTATTTTAGACAATAAAAATATATCATGCTTTGTCTTAAGGTTAAAAAGAATCTTTCCCCTTTGTGGGCTTCCTCGCTTTTCATATCAACCAAAAACATCCTCCTGTATGTAATCAATTCACAAAGTGTCACAACCAAAGGAATGCACAAGGATGAGCGACAGCAAAGTCAAACGCAACAACTGAACCTATCTAGCGAAAGGATTGCTCTCAAGCTTTAGTAAAGTCGTTTAGCACAAACATGTGCAGTGGTTTTTTTTAAGCATGCTGCAGCCAACTAAGAAACCAAGTTTGAGCCCGCTCATCTACCCGAGACCAACACCGCTGTCCACCCAAGACAACTCTGGTCTACCTGCTTGCGCCGGTGAGCAACTTCTACATCGAGCCGCAATGGAACGTGTGGTATGGAAAGCTGTAGTGCAACTGCAGTGAGTCATGGAATGGTGCTTTACAGTAAGATACATTAAGATATTACATTAAGATCACAGGCAGAGAGACGGAGGGACGTAAATTCCAATTCGGATGTTGGGTAGAGTTTCAGGAATTTACTCTGGTCGTGTGTCAAGAGTCTTCGTCTCTAATTCTCTTCAACTCCCTCTCTGAAAGATAAAGAAGAGTTCACTTTGTAGAATAGAGAGAACAACATTTAAAAAAATTTTTTTTTATTTCTTTGGTTTTTAATGGCTCTTACCTGCCACCTCACATCAGCTACACCATCTCATACTGATTGGCTGTGATGATCCTGGACAGACAGCAGGCCAGCAGCATGCCAATCAGCTGAAAGGCAGAAAAATCAGCACATTAAGCATTTATTTATACACCAAACACGCACGCCGCCACCTGCAAAAACCTCAACTCTTACCTGTGAGAACGCAATCCCAAACGTCACTCCTGCGATTATGGCCATGTTGGTCTCCATGAAAGAAGTGACCAACTCGAAGCAGCCCTGAAACACAGGGGGCAGGTTAGTCCGCAGAGGGTACGGGGACATGTTATATGAGCAAATCAAAGGCAAGAAGGGTATTTGGGAATGTATCTGAGGCAGGTTTTAGTATATGGAGAAGGCAGGGATTTGAAAAGGCATGTGAGGGCGTCTGATGTAAACACAGCTACCTTCTAACCAGTGAGATTTATCGACTATCTGACAGCAGACAGATGAGAAGGAGGGAAACAGAATACAAAAACTGACCTGGTGGTACACCTTGCTCGGGGCTACAGTTGTGTTGCGAAGGTCCTGTGGGTGGCAGTCAGAGGAGTTGAAGCAGCAGCTTGCAGGAATGCCATTGGTGGGATAATACACGCTCTCAATCCAACTCGTGTAGTTATAAACGCCACAGCAACGCAGCTGAAGGGAGTCGGAAACGGAGAAAGATCAGAGTTATCCGTGGATAAATCCACACTGGTGGTGCATCTTTAACGATGAGTCGAAAATACCTTTGTTCAAAGTTTAACAATTTCCCACAACGCCTGGGTCTTGTGTACATCAACTATTCACACCTACTCCCACTTCAGTGTCACCAATTAACCTAGCAAGCACGTTTTTGGACTGTGGGAGGAAGCCGGAGTACCCACCCTGACACAGGAAGAACATACACACTGTGCTGTTGTAAGGCAATGGGTGTTAACCACCACACCACCACGCAGCGTAGTGTCAAGTAGTTCTTAGCAAATGTTGCTTAAAAAGGAGTGAATTCAGCATTTGTGTCGCATCAGACTGACACACTTCAAATGCATGAGCCGTGTATGGCAGCTAAGCGACAGTGCCCATTGTTTATTGTCTTATGCCTGATTTAGACACTTTGTAAATCTTTCTAAAAAGATTTATCGGTCTACAGGAAATGAATTTCTAACAGCATGTCATCCACTAACTGGGGTGGCGGCGGTTTGACCCTCGGGTCTTTGAAGCTGGGCAAATGTGGGTTGCACTGTAAAGGGCTTCACGTCATGGATCAGATTATAATGTGATGTGGCTTTTGGTACACAAACGGTGTTTAAACGACCATTTGTTCATTGGAGGTTTTAGTCTTTTAGCTGTTAGCTATTCATTCATACATTATTATCTTATGTTTAGATTATTTTTCTCATATCCTCTCTCTCTTTCTCATCCCCTCTCTTGCTCCTTTCCTGCTCCAAACCCATCACATCAGCTGACAGAGGGTGTTCTTTCCACAGTTGAATCAATCTGATTTTGCCACAGTCCCTATGTGCGAGCCAATCATTTCGGTCCTGTCAAGATTTTTTAAAACTGTTCCTTCCCCTGCTGCTGTCAGCTGTCATTGCAGTGTCAAATCAATGCAAGCCTCCTCCACCCTGTTTAACTCCTCTGCCTGTGGGTCTGATGAGCAGTCCTACCCTACCCCCCAGAACTCCGCAACCCTTTGCTCCACTGTCACAAGCGTGTGCAGACTCCAACGGTGGCGGTGGAAAAAAGTACCACTTTAAAGTGACGGTGTCTCATTTCGTTAATCTTGAGGGCGGGGGCTCACCTTGTGCTGCAAGTTATCGACGGCACGGCTTGCCTCATCCTCGGCATTGTAGTGCTTCACCGCTTCGGTGTACGTTCTGCGGAAGGTTCCCTTGATCTGCGGTTTAGGGGGGATCGTAAGCAGAGGCATTAACAGAGAGAGGCTGTTTACTGAGCTACAGTCTTAAAAAGAAGGAACATGGTGATTTGCATACTGACCTCGTGGCGGAACACAAATCCAGAGATGCCTGCCACTAACTCAGCGAGGAAGACGAGTGACAGAAACATGGCATACTGCAGAGACGGAAGGGAAGGAGGAGGGAGATTTGCATAGTTAGCGTGAAAACCCTCTGCTTTAGATGAATATCATTTGCCTATGGTTGTACTACTACACAACACACACACACACATGCGCGCGCGCACACACGCACACACACACGCACGCACACACACACATTTACTTGACTGTCATTAATGGAACAGAGCGCCCTGCAGCACCCCCTCTGTGGGATAGCGGTCAACCATTATTCCCTGTATAATGTGACCTGAAGCTAATTAATCAGCATCGACACCATTCACTGCAACATAACACCCCCTCCATCCTCCCCCTCCTCCTCCAACAGCCTCTCACCAGCTTCAGCATCCATGGGCTTCCTCTGCAGGTGGCGAAGCAGCCAAACAGGCCAAAAACAATGATGACTGTCCCAGTGCCGATGAGGACGTACGGGGCGTTGGTGGAGTTGTCGGCTATCAGAGAGATGTACGGGCCCAGCATCAGCTTCCCCCATACTCCCACTGCCAGCAGGATAGCTCCTGTTATCTAAAGGGTGGAGGTTGTGAGCAAGACAGGTGTTAAACAGAGAAGCACGGAGAACAATAACGAAAGTGTAGAACAGGCCTTTATTGCTGCACATCAGAGATATTACGGTTTACAAAAAGTTGTGTTTTAGCGCCACGGCGACAGGGAGGAGGAGGAAGGGGATCAATGCGGAACAAGAAAGGAGTGCAATTAGAGTAACGAGGAGGAGACGGGAGACCGAAGACACAAATTTATCTGGAGTACAGGATGGCGATCACCTGCTTTACGCCTGTGCGCACGCACACACACACACACACACATGCAGAGGAAGAGAGAAAAGGAAAGAGGACAAATCAAAGAAGCTCTTTGATCCGAGGCGAGACGCTTCCTCCTGTTGCGCCTCTCTTAGCATTTCAAATGAAGGCTACGGATAAAAGAGCGTGTTGTACGAGGCAGCTGAAGCGGCGTGTGTCTCAGCTGGGTATGTCTTGCTGGCATCAGAAAGAGAGCGGGGTGTGGAACGGCTGCTGATGAGCTGACTCCAGCGAGGGCCAACTCATCATCCTAACCTCCTTTCTTCCAAGAGGAGGCTGTTCGCCGTCCTGCTGCCAAGGCCCTCTGACTGGAGGGGGAGCAGCCTGTACAAAATGTCTCTGTGCAGCCTGAAACCTTTAAAGCTAATGAGAGAAATACACTCGGCTCTCTGCGGTTCCCTCTTAGCTATTAGTCACTGATGCAGAAGCGAAACAGAAATGATTAACAGCAATACGGAAACTGGGGCTGCCTGTAAATTCAGAAAAGCCTCCGCAGGTTAATGGTGGTGTTAACAACATTTACACTTTGCCCCCTTGGCAGGGTGCGCACACGGACATGGACAAAGGTCTTTCACCATGACTAATAGCCAGCCCGCGTTTTGACTGAGCTGCTTTGTTCCGACTTGTTTGTTTGCAGTTTTTGAACAAACCCTAGGTGTTCTTTTGACCTGTAGCTTCAGAATATAATAATAAAATGCAGTTGCGGAGTAAAATGGCTCAACGTCATTGTTGCTCATGCAAAAATGCGCTTATTTTCCTATCAGCATCATGGCACACCCAGACAATGAGGTCAGCTACGGCGTACGGAGAGGTGAAACACTTTTAACTAAAGGGCTAGAGCTGTAGCTTCAAATTCCTTGTTTGAGGCTGTAAAAATAATTTGCATGAATGATTCATCCACAAAGCCCCGGGACAGACTGGCGACCTGTCCAGGGTGTACCCCGCCTCTCGCACTGTGACAGCTGGGATAGACTCCACCCCTCTGCAACCCTGAATTGGATAAGCGTGAGAAAATGGATGGCTGGATGGTTCTATCCATTAACTGTTTGATGCATATACTGAAAATAAGAGGAAAACAAATAAGTCCAAGTTGAAATACTTTTTAGCATATAGCTTTTTTTTGTTTGTTTTTTAACAATAGTTTAAACCTATAGAAATAAATTTTATTACGACTGCTATGACTTTCATTCTATTCTACATGATTTGCATGTAACGTGTATCATGTAAATACAGGACATGCATACGTTTTTGCATTCATTCACATTCACCCTGCAGCGTTTGTTCTGACTATGACTATTTCAGCACTTTACTCCGTGCATGCACAGAAGCTGACTTGTGCTGTCTTTAAATTATTTGTACTGTAACAACGCACAATGCACTACACGTTGACATATTGTAACTCTAAAGTTGATCTCAGTACAAACATGGGCCAAGAACTGATGAATGATTAATTCAGTTTCTCGCTCTGTTTTGGTCTCTATCAAATAGCTGTCTTGTTATCTGCTCTACAATATTAACCACTGAGCTGCATAATTTATCTGACCCCAGTTTGATGGCGAGCATGTAGTGAAATGTAGCTCAATCACAGCTTTTTTGGCTGATACCAGTCTCACAGATTTGGGGGAAAAAAGGCTGCTGAAAGTAGACTAAACCAAAATGTTAAAGTCACAGATCATGAAAACAAAACGGAAAGCTAAAAGATGCTAAAGAGCTGCAGAATCTCTCTCTCACTACAACTCATATTACATACACTCATCCAATTATTAGTAATAGAGTAATGCTGATTACCGTATATCTTCCATTAGTAGCCTGTCTCTTTTAAACGCCGGTTTGAAAAGATGTCACGACAAATAGACGCTGGTCTCCAATAGTAGCCGGGCGACCTTTGACCCGGAAGTCCCTCCCTCCCTCTGTCTTCTTCTTCTTCTTCTTAAATTTTATTGGCGGTTGGCAAAAAACTGAATGGTGCATTACTGCCACCAACTGGTATGGAGTGTGACTGGAACTTAGCTCAAAACCCCCCCCAAAAAGCCAAAAACCCTCCGCGCTGGTAGGTCATATTGTCACTCGGCCAGCTGTTTCCAATCCGCCGTCATCTATGACCAGCGGCATTTAAGCTGGATGTGCAGCAACTGTTGAAGTGGGATTATTACACTGAACTAGAACTGTCGGCTAGTGAACCTGCTAACTGTGATTTTCTGGTCTTTTACTTCCTTTTT
>VURO01005796.1:6972-20752 GCA_015108175.1 Pelvicachromis taeniatus
TCTGGTTTTTTTTTTTCTTTTTTTGTTTTCTTGTTTGTTTGTGTTTTTTTTTGTAGTTTGTGTGTTTTTTTTTTTTTTTTTTTTTTTTTTTTTTTTTTTTTTTTTTTTTTTTTTTTGTGTGGGGGGGGGGGGGGGGTGTTCTGGTTTTGTGTTGTTTTTTTTTGCTTTATGTAAAAGCATAAACTGGACCGAGAAAGTAGAGTGAATTCATTGCTGTAGGTGGAAAATAAATCAAGCCAATGAATAATAATGTGCATTTCTGCACTCATTGACAATAATAATAAAGAAGGATAAGGTGCAGCTGCTGATTCTAATCTAACTTTTTATCTACTAGCCTTTTGCACATTCCCATGATCGAGTTTCACAAAAACAGCAGCAGCCAGCTGGCAGGAAAGTTTGAGTGATTTAATTGTGAAATGCTGGTGTATTTCAGAGTGACCTGAGTTCCCCTTAAGTGAATGCACTTCATCTCATTTTAATAATTTTGTATCTGGACAAAGCTGGGATGAGCTAATTATCTAATTCTCAGCACTGGATCCTTAAAATAGAAGTAGATTAGTGTTATATCAGCTGCTGGTGAAGGTATGGGTCCAACTCAGCTCAGTGGACACATGCCAGCATCATCAGCTGATTACTTTTGATTAAAGACACATTTCTTATCACTCTGCTCTAAACAGGGAAGGTTCTGATTATAAGCACACTGCAACAATTATTGACGGAACAGCAACGAATACTTGTTGTTATCTGAGTGCAGGAATGCACGTTCTCAAAAGCAAAGAAAGAAATAGCTGAACGAGATGATCGTGAAATGCAAATGATCAGTGAAATCTAAAATTTTGCATTGTTAGAAATAACAATGATGCTATCAAATGAACACGCAGCTGCTTTGAGATTAGGACATGAACCATAGACATCTTTTATCACTCTTTAGTGCACAGTTTTCAGAAAACAACAACTTCATTAATGGCACTGGTGCTTTTCCAATACTGGATAGTGGTGTGAAGGCTTTCAACACATTGCATATTCTTTAATCCAAATATATGAGCCAAAAGGTTGTTGATCAATTTATTATTGGATAGCTTAAGACAAATTGTGCAAAACTTCTATTTGTGATCAACACTTTGGTTTTGTTTGTGACCTCAGTTCTCTTCAGGCTATCCTGTTGGTAAAAGAATATCCTTTTAGCCACCTGCGTGGCTGCAGGTTCTTAGATTGTTGTCCAAAGATGCACATGGATCAGTGTGTCCTCAACCACACTGTGGGAGCCTCAGCCAGATGAGCCGGTGTGCCATGTGCAGCCCCAGCCCAATGAGACTGAGTATCCAGAGCCTTCAACAAGCCACAACCCAAGGATTCCAAGAGTACAGCCCCTCCAATGAAAGTGGGTCGTGTACAGCAACAATGTGAGTGTCCAGAGACTTCAGTGGGTTCTGCGCAACCTCACACTGAACCTGAGCAAGGTCCCATATTTCCTGTGCCAGATGGTCCTGTGTGTGCCCTGCACTGTCTGAGGTTCAAGAGTCCAAGTGTCCAAACCCTTCGGTGGGAGTAGGTTCTACACAGTCCTACCTCAAATGTCCAGTACCTTCAGTGTGTTCTCCACAGTCCCTGCCTGAGTGTCCAGAGCTTTCAGTGACTTCCCTGCTGCTGCAGTCTAAATCTGAGTCGGAGGGTTTTGAGCAGTCCTAAGCAGCCTGAGTCAACGTCTGTCCCGAGCAGCCAGAACATAAGCTAGAAAATCACATGTTGCCTGGATTGGGGGTCCCGTGTTGCTTGAGCCTGTTCCCCAAGCTCCTGTATCCAGAGCAGATCACTCCTGGCCATCTTCCTGCCTTCTTCCTGCTAACTTTGCCAAGCCTCCACATGGATCCTGTCTCCTACTTCGTCACTGTTTGCCCCTTCAGCCTCCTGATAAGTTTCTTCATTGGTGGCCAGACATCAAGCTTCCAGAAGATGGTTTGTTTCTGTTGCTGGCCACCAGTCCAGCCCCCAGAGAATCTCAGTCTTCTCAGCCGGTCTCCAGTGCAGCATCTTCACTCCCAGCTTCATGTCTGACCTCCAGAGAGTTCCACCTGCCCTCTTCCATCTCCAAGACGGCTTCCTGAATTATTCCTCTCTGCTCTAAACAGGAAAGCCTCTGATTACAAACAGGCTGTAACAATTATTGAGGCAAAAGCAAAGAATACTTTTTGTTATCTGAGGCCAGGAATGCACATTTTTCAACAGCAAAGAAATAATTAATTGTGAAATGCAATTGATCAATGAAATGTTGAATTCTGGCCAATTTCTGAGTGTGTTAAAGATTGCAAACATGCTGTCACATAAACACACAGCTGCTTTGAAATTAGGACATGAACCACAGGCATCCTTTATCACTGTTGCATTTAGTGTCAGATTTTCAGAAAACAACACTGGATGATGTTGGGAAGGTTTTCAGCAATGTTTCTGAATCCAAAGACAAGAGCCAAAGAGTTGTTGCTCATTTTATCAAATAGACAAACTGCAAAAACCTCCAGCAGGCCCTGTGATCAATACTTTGGTGATCACTCTGACCTCATTATCGTCAGTATGCTGTTTTCGGCAAAAGAACTTATACACCTCCACTCACCAGTCACTTCATTGTTATTGTTTTTGTTTTAATTCTTCATATCATAGATTCAACAATAATCCAATTGACATAATAGCATCACACAGTTGATGCAGATTTGCCAGCTGCACATTCATAATATAAATCTCTTGTTGCCACTGGCAGTTTATTTAGCTGAGATCTGGTGATTGGGGAGGCCAACAGTGAACTCACTGTTATGTTCAAGAAACCAGTTTGACATTATGTGAACTTGTGACATGGAGTGATATCCTGCTGGAAGCAGCCATCAGAAACTGGGTGCACTGTGGTCCTAAAGCGATGGTCAGCCTTATGCACCCTCCTCTTCTCTCAGGTCAGCTGATCAGCTGCTCCTGCACATACCTAAAACTAAGCATGTGTGCTGTAGCTTCTAAAATGTGGAACAATTTGCCTCTGCACATTAGACAGACCTCTTCTCTGTCTGTTTATAAATGTCAATGGATATTTTCTCTTTTTCCTTTGAAGTCAGTGAAATCACCTTTCTTTCCCATTCTAATGCTCGATTTGGACTTCAGCGGGTTGTTTTTGACAATGCGTACATGTCTATATGCACTGGGTTGCTGCCATGTGATTGGTTTATTAAACTGATATACCCAATGCAGTGGCTAGGGAGTATATATATATTTACAGTTTAAAAATGAATAAAACAGGGGATTCTGGGATAGAGGATTCTGAAATATATGTATCAATTTGACTTGCTGTGAAACACACTTTGTTTCTTAATAAATTCTTGTGCTAACACCTGTGAGGTACAATCTGAGGCTTTATGGCACATGGGCTTGTTAAACCTGGATGAGGTCCCTCGGGTGATTTGGATGTTCTTTTAATCAAAATTTTTACTGATACAATAAATACCTCTCTGAAGGACACGAAGAGAGGAAGGGAGTGTAGGCAGAAGATAAAAGTTGTCTCACAAAGAAGAGGAAAAAGGTAGAGAAAAGTTCAAAGCAGAGACATGAGAAATAGCCCAGGATTAGAAAGGATGGAAAGCACTCCCATGTAGGGTAAATAAAAAGAGCTGTGGTGTGTGACATCAGGGTGGATGCTGAATGTGAGGCAGCCATGTGGTCTGCAGGGGCTCCGGCTCTCTTTATCATTTATCCACCTCTGATCATAATGTTGTGTTTATGCTTTCCAACCTCCTCTCCTCTCCTTCCCCACCCTTCCAACACGTCCAACTGTACGCTTTCTTCCCATCTTCTGCTCTGTATTTCACTCATACATGTCTTCATCCAAGACCTCAATTACACACCAAAGTGCATTTTTCTCTTTTTAATCTTCCATTCACTGACCTGCTCCCTTCCATCTCCCACCACTGCTCTGCTCTGTGGGTGTGAGAAAAGTACACCTCGCCCTGAATAAATCACTGCTCAGTCAAGACGTACTCAGAAGAGCAGAGGAGTGGATCTCCACCCTAAACCTTTCATGACAGAGCAAAGTGCCAAATTGCTGACCACGGCACAAAATTACTGCCACATCACCTGCAGCTGCACCAAGATCGTCCCACTAAGATCCTCTTTGTTCCTCTGGAGCCCCCAACCAATAAGTCTCAACCTAACTTTGACTTTACATCATCAATGTTGAGCCTAAAGCAGCCTGACTGCTATCAGCAGCAGGGTGTGACTGCGCATGTGCGTTTGTTGTCCTCTCTTTTTTCTTTTATCCCCTCTGTAGGAGATTTCAACATTCCCTGTCACTGATACTGGAGAAAAGGGGGTTTTCACTCATAGTGGTTGCTAACCAGTTACAGATGCTTCAAAGTGAAGCTCAGTGGAAATATCATATTTCACTCAATTTTCACATGAACACGCAAGAAATCCCGACTTAAAGATGCTGCTGATCAAAAGCCTTAAGTATCATCTGGGAAATGTGCCCTCACAGATATCTCAAGGGAATTGCTTTCCTCCTACTTCTTGCACAGATTGTCCCCGTGAGTCACGCTGCGGAGCCAAAACAGCGTTGATCCCAAGCATTCGCCTCTGCTGCACGTGCAACTAGCCATCTGAGTCATCCGACCCACGGAGAAGCAGCAGACAAAGCTACAAAAAAACGCTGACACAGGTCTCGAGTATAAAAGTTTAATTGGTTAGGAGCAATATTAGATTGAAATGCAACAGCAGCGGCGCTCACGCAGATTTCCCACAGAATCTCCAGCATCAGCATTATTTTAAACAGAACAAGTCGCTCTGCACATACGATGCAAATGATGAACAAAGAGGAAAAAAACGAGACGTGCTTCAAAAGATTGATGACTAATGCGCTTGATTGTAGCTGCGTGCATTTAATTAGTGCATTTCACTCGATCAGCTTTTAATAGCAGAATCATCATACACCGCATTAAGGGATCAAATGACCTAACTTGACTCTTGAATGACACTCTTTACCCAGCACAGCTGTGCAATGTGTTTCTGTGTGTGCGTCTATGTGGGAACCTGAGAAACTGACACAGATACGCTGAAGTTCAACTTGTAGGAAAGACCGCCACCTACGGGGGGGTGATTAGAGTTGCTCATTGAGTCTCAGATCAGCTCAGTACAGCCCGGGCTGTTTGTAGTAATCCAGCAGATGGCGCTGTGGTACCTTCATGCTGCGTAAGCGTGACCTTTGCTGGGACTTGTCAGGGGTTTTCCAGTTTCCCCATGAAAGTAAAAGAACAATGTGAGAAGGAGATCAAAGCAAATTTACCAGACAAAGAGTGAGTTTCCTATGTGTGCTGCTTCTGATTAGTCCACTTTATGTCCAGTTTAGTTGCTGCTGACACTTCAGTGAGTGAGAATGATCAGTCACAATAAAAAGTAGATTTAAAACAAAAACATCAGGTACATTTATGTTTCCAAACTGTTTGGATTGTGGCTTTTTAATACAAAGTAACATCCACTTATATTACCATTTGGATATGGGGACATTTAACCTACAAAACCTTTTTTGTCTCACATTTCTTCATATATAGGGTCTATAATTCCTGACAATTGAATTTACTGTGTGGCCCTATGATTAAACACATTAACCTTGGAATATTCAACAGATTTAGAGGCAAAAAAAAAAAAGTGTATACAATAAAAATAATCAGTTCACTTTAAGTTTGCTACTGCACCGTGCACTGTGGAAACCACTGGTTTAGAGCAGTTTCCAACTAAAGTTGAACTGATGATCATTAACTGGAACATATAAACCAAGTTTTGTTTTTTGTTTTTTCAGACTACCCGTGAAAGTTGTTTTAGGAAGCTGGCCTTCATGAGGTGAAAACTATAACATGTTGGCATGTTGTCACTACTTCCAATTTATTTTAGTCCTTGGCACACAATTTTATGTTTATGCATGTGTGTCTGCAAGCGGAACGACTGTTTACATGACAGAAACCATCAGAGAAATTTGCTGCGGTATTAACATCTCCAACCACAGTATCATACAGGAAGCTGAGTCACAGATTGGGCGACTCACTTCCTGTATATTTTATCAGAACAGTTTTCTGGCTCTTGTTATGACAAGTCAAGAAAGTAGTCTGAAAAACTGGGGGAAAATATTGACTTGGAAGGTGGGCGTGGGGGGTTATTCTGTGACTTTTGGGGGGGGGGCTGCATTAAAACATTCAGCCGAGTTCAGCTCACAGATATTATTCTTTTCATGTTTCCAGGAGCAAAGCAGGGGCCTTGTACAAATATGTGGTCAATTAATCATAAATGTAAAAATGTATTTATGGTCTTTGACTGACTTTGAAGTTTTTTAAACATCATTTTACATCTTTTTTTTCTTGAGCAATGCACGTCTGTGACACTGTGACACCGTCGAGTGTGGTTGGCTTTCTTGTTTGTGTTTTTTTTACTGATAAGAGAACGCTTCCTCTAAAAATTCAAAAACTGAAACTTTTAATCATCACATCTCTTTATCTATAATCTTATGAAATGCATAATAGGAGGGACAGGGTTCATTGTGGTTTTACTAGTGGAGCTTCTTTTCAACAAATTCTTAAACTTGTCGTTAGCACAGTCCCACGTGGAGGACCTTTTCTGAGCGCTGCGCTGCATGACTTACACTCCAGCAGTGCAATGAATCTCATTAGTGGCTGTGGAAGAGTTTAGCAGGGGGCTTACACTACTGAGCATATTCGTTAGGGTTGATTGAGGCCAACAGAGGTCACTTACTAAGGTCAAGGTTAAAACTGATTGGAAATACTGCTGAGTTTGTCTGTGCCTGGATACAGTGTCGACATTAGCAGATACCTGTTATACATCTACGGTGCTATATGTATGTGATCAGGCAACGGTCTGAAGACCAAGCGTTGCATGCTAAGTAGCAGAAACAGGGTGGACTGCAATTGCGTGATTGCATCACCCCCAGTGTTAAAGTGAAGTGTTTGTTAGAATTTTTACAGTTATTGTGGACAAAACAACAGGAAGTCACGCAAAATATTTCAGCAGGCCGTGATCATTTCAATGTTGCAACAGTCTTACACATGACAGACTGTTGTGACAAAAAAGTAAAAAAAGACAAAAAAGTCATAAAAAAAATTGAATAAAAAACTGAAACAAGATTCTTTTGCAGTTTAGGAGGGCAATGGAAGCTTTTTATATTTTAGTTCAGTGAAGGTTTTAATTTAAGTGTTTCTTATAGAATGTTGGATAATCGTCATTATTAAATACTTTACTTTTTAAATAAAATGCTTTTCTACTGTTAACGTGCCTTAAATGTAATTTCTACCTCTTGACGGGTCATTTGAATTATATAGACAACAAATATGACTTGTTGGTGAGGTTTCATGCCTTTGATAACTGGTAAAATTTTAAAGTGTGAGGTGAGGGGTGTCTTACTTTTGATTTCAGCTTTTGTAAAAAACCTTAGCTCTCGTAAATAATTTTAGTTTTTTTTTTATACATTATGCAGTTTTTTTACTGGTCTGAAACATTTGGGATCCAACAGGCCTGCATGTGGCCCATGAACTAAAACAAGTTTGGTGTAATTAGAAATGACCCCGAATCACCTCCTGGTGAGCAGCGCCAACACTGAGGTTTTAATGTAGCTTTGAAGAATAAAGAAATAAAGTTTTTAATTTTTTTTCTGGTAAATTTCACCATTTTCATTTAGCACACACTCCAGGAAATAATCCTCATCATAAAAACTTGGATTATTTCATCTCCTTGGGGAACTGTTTAGTTCTTTGTGTAAATGTATCAGAAACAAAAGAAAGAAAGAAAGAAAGAAAGAAAGAAAAACACATTGAAGTCACCAGAACTGATGATGTCACAAATAACAAGTCTTCCATAAACAATTTTCAGTGGTGTTAAACGGTCAGTTAAGTACTGTGTGACAAAGTTTAGCTTGTAATTGCTTAATTAGTTTATTTAATAAATGCCATTGCCCTGCAGGCTTCCTGTAGCTCCATTTGCTCACCACAGAGACCGTTTAGATAGCTGTACAAATCCCACACTTAACTTAGCTGCCCGTGCAGACGGCAGATATGTTTGTTATCCTGTTAGCTTATTATCCTGTTAGCCTGACATTTTTATGCCTGGCTGCCTGGAGGCTGTGCTGAATCTTATGAATGTATTTTGGTTACTCTTGCCACTTTTGTACAGTGCAATGTAAATGCATACAGGTTTGAATACTTTCATTCACAAACTGTGAAAAATAATATGCGCTTAACAACAGCAAAAACTTTACCACGAATGAAAAGCGCTATGTTTTCATTTCATTCATTAGCAGTTTCATGCAGCCGGTGGTACTTTAGGAGGTTCTCCAACACCCAGAAAACCAAAACGGCAAATGTTCTGGATGGTTAGAGGTCTTTTATCAACATTAATACGCTTATTCTACTCTGATGTCTGCAGCTACTCACAGAACTGCCATCATAATTGTGCCAGGCTAATTTTCCTGTCAGTGTGACCTTCACCAGGGCAATGCCTCAATGTCTTACATCTGGAGCAGGTCAGCGGGCCTGCACACTTAATGGAAAACCTTTGTGATACAAAAATGATCCAGCATGCTATATAAGAAAATAGTAAAGGTGTTAAGAGAGGGAAGAAGCGAGTGGATGCACATTCACCTAACTACTTCACTGTAATCTCTTAATGAACTTCCACGAGTAGTAATGGTAAAAACAGGAAAGGGAAATAGGATGAGCAAAGAGCAGGAAAGGATAGCGGGACTGAATGGGTTAATAGGAAAACATGGAAACATTTCAAAATGTATGCAGAAAAGATATTTTAAGTGTGATTAGACAGCAGGGTGCCGAGACGTCTTCATGTATCAGGATCTGAATTTTTGAATTGAACTTTCTGGTTCATTTACTGTCATGGTCGTGGATAGAAAGAGGGGCTTGTGCAATAATAATTCACATATAAACAGATAGGTTGTAATGTAGTGCACACCTCAAGATACACTTGTGTACACAAATTTGTTTCCATATATGGAGATAAGTTTAGCAGCCCGGCATGCATCTGTCTGAAATCCTGGATACTCGTTAGACATCGGAAACCAATCCGGTGTCATCCACTTGGCAGGTCAAAGGTCAGGTAAGTAGTTGCTTCACAGTAAGCAGTAAGGCTTACACTGAGCTAACTGGTGAATGGGGAAAGTGACGAGCGTGACTGACCTGTTGTTGTCGTGTGTCAACCTACAGAGCTACATACTGTATCCACAGTGTGGAAATAATGGCACCGTATTTCCTGTAATGCTGATGCTAAAGGTTTTGCATTTGCATATAAATGTTATTCACCCCATATTATGCTAAGTAGCTGCTGTTAATGTATCAAGAATACAAAGAAGTGAAAGCAGCTGCCATATGCTTCAATGCATTAATGAGTGACACTGATACTGAGGCGAATAGTTAAAGTAAACTTGATCTCAATGCTGCCTATCAGATTGTAAACTGACATGGGTTATTCATTCGAGTCATATGTCTGACTTTAAAATACCAAACAGATTGTTTTCAAGCATTCAGAGAAATGTCACATTGTCGCAAGCTTTGATTGTTTTTTAATAACTTTTTTGTAAAATGTTGCATTTTTATATTTACACCCCTCCCTTTTCCTGACACGGCTATCATCACGTTTGTTCTTCTTTTCGGTGTTTTAGCTTTTTGCGCATGCACAAAAACAGCTCTTGGATAACAATAAGTTCACCCTCATGTGTAAAAGTGCACTTGCATCTTCCTGTGTGTCGGTGTGAACGTGTGTGACACTGCACATAGAGGGTAATCTGCGATAAGCTGGTTTATGGGTTCGTCTGCAGTGACGCAGATATGCGCGCCCAGCTCCGCACTGACAGATTCTTCATGACAACTAACCCGAGAGACGATGGCTCATACCCAAGCTGGACCCCAGTCAAGAACATGACCGACAGCTTTCATCGCACATATGAGAAATGCTCAAAGTAAACATTCGTGTTGGTGTTAAGGGGACGAATAAAACAGAAACCGATGTTAAATTTGCGCATTTAATGTGGTTTTGTGTGTGTGTGTGTGTGTGTGTGTGTGTGTGTGTGTGTGTGTGTGTGTGTGTGTGTGTGTGTGTGTGTGTGTGTGTGTGTGTGTGTGTGTGTGTGTGTTTTAAATGAGAGGAGATAAGATGAGCTGCGTCATAACTGGTGAAGAAAAACAAACATCTCTAGAGAGGGTACATGTGAAACTTCACGTAATGCAAAATTGTAATATTTTACATTTGTGTAATTTACACAAATGTATCTGTTTGGAAGGTTGGAAAGAATTCAAAGTACCCGACTTTGACAATGTGCATAGATTTCTGTCACACAGAACAGGGCGGAGCTTATACTGGACCAGTGAGACCAGGAATCCCCTCTGAGTAAAGAACTAAGCAGGAAGACAAGTGTAGGCTGGCTGCATCTCCGGAGTGATGGGAGTTTGAGTAAAAGTGACTGTTTTTGGATACGAATCGACAATTATGAAGGGTAAAGCTTTAATTTAAAGCTTTTATTCTTCTTAGGTCACGCCTCAGCCTCCAAGCTTGCAGCCACTGAAATTAAACCATGGGAAGCGGGGGGTGTTGGAGGGGGTGGTGTTAGTTGGTGTGGGCTGTCAATCAAACCGAGCCGCCCCATCGCTTCTCAGAGGGGAAACGGTCTGTTCACAACCTCTCCAGCAGCCGTGGAGTGGGACCTCCGTGGCATCGCGCAGTACCAGCGAGCTCCAAAACGGCCAAAATGTAAAATACAAACTGCTGCCGCTCACCGCCTTAGAAAAGTAGGTGGGGATCGGAAACGCGCAAGTTAAAAAAAAACGGTGCGTAAAGTTGCTCAGCATGGATACGCAATAATCTGTGCGTAACAAAAAAAAAAAAGTCAGTCAAAGAAGACAGAAGTAAAACTTCTCCAGTGGATTTCTCGGTTGAGATGGATGCGTCAGAGCGCGACTGGGACTTCGCGAAAAGCTGAAACGGACACTCGCTGTCCAGAGTTTGGAGACGGAGACGGATCGGAGCGCGCAGTCTGCTAGCTTGACAAGCTCCTGAATTGAATTTGTCTGGAGGTGCAGACTTTATGTAAGAAGTAGGGCAACGCCGCCCGACCTGGTCTCTTCGTCATGCGTAAAGACGTTTTTTCGTCTACCGTCGTGTTGTTGTGACACAGTTCAGCTCCTGAGTGTCATTTCCACAAAACGCTGCCTCCGGCTGATGCCGCTACACCGGACGGAGTTAGTGGAAAGTTTTGACGTTTACATCATCTTCTACCTCCTGTCAACATGATCGAGAACACTGAGTGCTCCGCGGCTGACAACTACTCGCACGGGGAGAGCATCAACCTCAGCGTGCTCAACTGGGAGCAAGTGCAGCGGCTGGACACCATTCTCACGGGCTCCATCCCCATTCACGGGCGATGGAGCTTCCCGACCCTCGAGGTGAAACCACGAGATATCGTCAAGGTGGTCCGGAGCCGCATGGAGGAGAAGCGGATACATGTTCGGGAGGTGCGGCTAAACGGATCGGCAGCCAGCTACGTCCTGCACGAGGACAGCGGTCTGGGATGGAAAGATCTGGACTTAATATTTTGCGCCGAGCTGAAAGGGGAGATGGAGTTTCAGATAGTGAAAGATATAGTGCTGGACTCACTTCTAGACTTCTTGCCTGAGGGGGTGAATAAAGAAAAGATTACACCAGTGACCTTAAAGGTAGTGTATGAAGAACTGTGACTCACAAACGGAGCAAATTATGATTGGTCTTGAACTCTGAAGCACTGGTGCATATAATGCAGAGCGTAAAAATGACTCAATTCCTGAATTATACATGAAGCTGAAGTAGTTCAAAATTTTCAGGCATTGCATACATTTTAGATTTACTAATGCACACAATTCTAATAAGTCTGAATATATCAGTGCAGCACAGAGATATAAGCCTCCAAATATTAAAAAGGTTCGGTTTCCAGTTCAAAGAGGATTCTGTCTAATCCAATTGGAATCAGATCCACATTAATCAGTCGGCCCTCAGTTACCTGGATACCAAGGACTACCCAGGCTACAAACAGCCCACCAACAGATGTGATCAGCAAAACATAATGAGCGAAAGGCCAGACTGAGATTTTTATCTGGTGCACATTAATGTGGAGTTGTTGCTCAAGCTAAGTCTGGTTTTAAACATTGTCAAAACACAATATATCTCAATTGCTGACCCAGAATGCAATCGTTCATCTGAGCAGGTCACGGTCAGAGGAAGAAGAAGTGTTTGGTTAACTTTTGCAAGAACTTCTCTTTACCCGCAGCTGTGAAAAGGAGGAGTGGGAGGAGGAGGGGCTGAGAGATTGTGTGAGAGGGCTTGAAGGAGGTGCTTGAGATTCTCAATTATTTTGAGCTGATATATACAATTAGTTACTCGTCTTATAAGGCAGTGTCTTTTGTGAGCCCTAAATGACACGCAAATAAAAAAGGTAGGGGCATATAGCTTTTCGGTGTGGATACGAAAGGGGTATCAAACCCTCCACTGGCTTTGCTCCAACAGTGTTTTTATGTTTTCACTAATTTCAGTATGCAAGTTAAAACCTGCAAAACATGACATTTACTTGAAGATCAAGATTCCTATGTGGAAACTTTTCATGGTTTACTTTGTGTCTGTTTGTAGGAGGCTTATGTGCAGAAGATGGTGAAGGTGTGTAACGACTCAGATCGCTGGAGTCTCATCTCACTGTCCAACAACCGTGGCAAGAACGTGGAGCTCAAATTTGTGGACTCTCTTCGTCGTCAGTTTGAGTTCAGCGTGGACTCTTTCCAGATCCGCCTGGACTCGCTCCTCCTCTTCTACGAGTGCTCAGAGCACCCGATGGCTGCCACTTTCCACCCCACCATCCTTGGGGAAAGCGTTTACGGTGACTTCCCCACCGCCCTGGATCACCTGCGCAAGCGCCTCATCTGCACGAGGAGCCCCGAGGAAATACGAGGAGGGGGCTTGCTGAAGTACTGCCACCTGCTGGTTCGGGGTTTCCGCGCAGCTTCCAACGCCGAGATGAAACTGCTGCAGCGCTACATGTGCTCGCGCTTCTTCATAGATTTTCCTGATGTGAGCGAGCAAAGAAGAAAGCTGGAGTCCTACCTGCAGAATCACTTTGTAGACCTGGAGGACAGGAAGTATGACTACCTCGCCACGCTGTACAATGTGGTGCAGGAGAGCACTGTGTGCCTGATGGGCCACGAGAGGCGTCAGACGCTCAGCCTCATCTCATCACTGGCCCTTCGGGTTCTGGTCCAGCAGAACGCCATACCCAATGCTGCCAATGTCACCTGCTTCTACCAGCCAGCTCCGTATGTCTCCGATGGCAACTTCAGCAACTATTACGTAGCGCAGGTTCAGCCTGTCTACTCATGCCCACCCTCTCCTACTCAGCAGTACCTTGCTTCTTTGCAGCATCCCATGTATGCCACTTGGTTGCCCTGTAACTAAACCTTTTTTATGTCCTTGCACCGCTGTGTAACTGCTGGGACTCACACCCACTTGTAAGAGGGAGGAATGATGATTTTTTGTTTTTATCTCCTCCTTGAGAACGGAAGTTTGTGGAAAGAACAAAAGGAAAACAAGAGATGAGATTGGGCAAGGAAGACGAGAATCAAGGAAAAGCAAGAAAATGAAGATAAGGAAGCAGGACCAAGGCAGCAGGAGAAAGAAATGCCCCCCCCCCCCCCCCCCCCCCCCCCCCACCCCCCCCGCCCCCCCGCGAGCG
>VURO01005796.1:20772-41511 GCA_015108175.1 Pelvicachromis taeniatus
AAAGAGGGAGAAAAAAAAGGCCCCCCCCCCCCCCCCCCCAGGTTTGGATGCCACAGCAGGAGGTGAGCACACAGGAAGAGATGTGGGGCTGGCCTGCCAGTTTGAGGGTTTGGTAGATCAAACCGTCACTGAGGCTCTGAGTCATAAATAGCCTGGACAGGATCGTGTTCTGGTGTGCTGTGAGTTTTGACATGTGTAATAAGCACATCTTCTTCACATTACAAACCAAAACATGCGATCACAAATGGCCACAAAGGACGCAGAAGATGGTTTCATTCACATATTTACCATCTGCACTGAGTCTGTGGGTGATAGGAACTTTGTTTTCAAAGACAACTGCAAAAAGAAGAAATGAGTACTGTTTACAAACCCAAAGATCTGCTTTGTTACTCAAGTTTTTCTTTCTGAACTCTGACAACAACAAAAAACAAACACCCAAAAAAAAACAAACAAACACCAAAAAAAAACCCAACAACAAAACAATGCATGCTTTATTTCTGTACAGGAATACATTTTTAAGTGCCTAGATAAAGCCTAAAGGGAAGAGTTGTTGTTGTTTTTGTGATTGTTTATCATAGAGTACTATTGAATTGTCTCGTGACGTTTTCAAAATGATAATGAATGTACTGATGGTCAGAGAATTTACCAATGCTGACTAAGGTCTCTAACACTGAGGGAGGTATTGGACCGCCTGATGTTTTTAACAGTGTTTGGTTCAAGATTATGTTCTTATCAGCAGCGCTGTTGGATAAGTACACATCCTGATTACCAAAGAGGAAGTAACAACATAATCTCATCATCTGTAGGAGATGGGAGGCGAGAGTGTCTAAAAAAATGCTTAGAAAAATATAATACATGGTTATTTTGCAATGAGAGGGGTTTGCAAATTAAGGTGAAGGAGCGTATAACAACCTATTTTATGTGCAGGGTGAAATGCGACAGAAAGAAATGTATGCCCATTGTGCATTTCAAAATATGGTCTTATTAAAACACCATTTCCTGTGTTATTGTACACTTTGCCAGATGCAAACTGAAATGCAAATTAAAAGAACAGATTTTTCATATGTACCACTCAAGCTTACTTAAAGGCACCCTGTGGAGTTTCTGTCTTTGTTTACACTATTTCCCTGAGGTCTAAAAAGCTGAAGTGAGTTCATGGCATGAAATCAACTGCAGCAATCTCATCAGGGCGTAACTGTGAGAAATAGGTCATCCCCGGCACTTTCACTCAAACTGGCCCACCGCAATCAGGTCACCCTCTACCCATCTTTGCGTTCCTCTGAATATGAATAACAACCGTGATTCTCCCGTAAAACACTAAAGATTTGTTGTGAGTAAAAGGGAATGAAGGGCAAGCGAGAGGAAATGCACACTTCATAAATGGAGCTCTGCAAAAATGCACGACTTTCTGCAATGAATCCTAAAAAAATCCCAAGTGACATCCTGTGTGTGGGAGGGAGAGAAGGAGAAAGTAGACAATAAACTGTAAAACCAAGAAAAAGTCAGCTCCAAGAAGAGTAACAGTCAAGTTACTGCCTAAAAACACTGTTAATGATAAATAATGGCTAACAAAAAAATAACCAAAACAACTTATCAACATTTAAAGATGGTTCAAGCTCAACAAGGAGAAAATGAAAGATTCACTGTCTCAAACAACTGTTGCAGCAGTCTTATCTGTTAGCATAACATCTCTCATAGAATTATGAATTATATGCATTGCACTATAACATTGATGTGATAGCTTGCTGGCTAGCAAACTACACCATCATTCATGAAAATGCGAGTCGAAATTATTTGACCAAAAGGTGCCAAAATAATTTAACTCTAAAATTAAAAACAAAACTTAAAAAAAACTAGTTTGTCTACTAAGTTCATTAATATTGTTCCGTGTTGATTGATTCACTGAATTCAAAGTATTATCGCCTCATGCTAATTATCATCATCTCCTGCTATAATGTGGTGCCACAAAGCCAGCCCACTGTTAGTTGTCTCTCTATGCTCATCTATATCCCTCCCCCGGCAGCAGATGGCTGCCCCTAACTGAGCCTAGCTTTTCTGGAGTTCACTTCCTGTTAAAAGGGAGTTCTTCCTTTCCACGGTCACCAAGTGGTTGCTCACAGAGGATTGTCTAATCTGTGGGGTTCTTCTGCGTTCTTGCAATATTAAAACGCCTTGAAGTAAAGCCAAGTCAACTGGTGCTATATAAAACACTGAATTAAATTAGCTTCTCCTTACTGCAAAGTTTATATTTCTTTTACTGTCGGGCTGTCGGGCCTCTTCTCACAGCACCTGCTACCACAATCATCTACTATTGCCCACGGGTCCTTAATTTGAGAAATTTAGCATCTGTCTTTTGGCTTTCTCCACAAGTGCCTTGCCTTTTTCTCCTACCCATTTTGGCACGTTTTTGAAAGACCGGCGCATCCACCCAATTTCAAATGCTTATATTGGCCTACAGGAAAAGTACCCAGTTGGCCAGATGGCCAGCCCTGGACCTCATACATGACATCACATGTATGCATGTTCTCATACACATGCATGATATAACCAAAGATTTGGCTCTGTTAGAGTTCCTAAAATCAAACAAACTCTACAAGGTACCTTTGAGTAACAAATGCATGTTAAACAGATCAGTTTCCTAAAGATTACACTGGAAAGTTTTAAAAGATTTAAAACACTTTTGATTTTTTAATGAAATGCATAAAGATTTAAACACATTTTGTATGCAGTTTGAATGCGTTTTGCCATAATGTATCTGCTTTAAAAGAAAACCACGTGTAACAGAAAAAGAGAACAATTGTGTTACAAGCTCTAAATTTGTCAAATGAGTGGAAGTTGGTTTGTGTGTGCAAGGGTGTCGTAATAGAGCACGGGCCCAGCAGAGGAGAACACAGTTAACAGCTGCTGAAATTAGTCTCAGTGAGGAAATAATGAGAGACGTAGAACTGAAAATGCACGGATATTTGAAAGGCATTAAAGCGTTTTGGCTGATATTTATGGTAGAGTTTTTGTAACAACCGTGGACTTACGGGAGTGCATTTCCAGTTTTTCACACTGCACTTCACTCAGAATGTTCTCTCGCAAACAAGTCAGATCTTCTATTTTTCTATCGATCTCTATTTTTGTACAGTTTGTGTTCAGCCGAATTAGCAGACAAGGCTGTGTCCATGAATTTAAAGGTGTTTTTCTGTGTATTAATTCTGGCTGGTGGAGACCTATTTTGGTTAAATACAGTGGTTGTCATTTACATTTACACATGTTCATTGTATGTTCTGCTCTGAGCTGTTTCATGTGGATTTCTGTTGCTGTAAAGAGATTGTTTCATTGTTTTTCAGTGTTTTCAGCAGCAATCCTGTTTGAACCTGAAAATAAACATCTGATGATTGTGTTCAAGTGCAGCGATTTCATAATTAAAAGCAAAAAGAGCCCATTGGACATAAGATTCTTCAAGCCCTTTCTTTCTTGTCACACACACTACAAGCCACAGTAGAGTTTTGCATGATGATTATTAGACGTTTCACCGCCTTGAACTTTAATTTAGCCGAGGTAAACGGCTCTGGCATTTGAATTTGGTGGCCAGGTTTTGACATTAAGAGAAAAGCCCTCATTAGGTCAATGCTCTGAAGTGCCCGCACATTCACAAGTGCATGACTCTTGTTGCCAGCAAGTGACAGCTGAACGTGAAGGATTTCCCCTCCGTGAGACGTCAAAGATGAGCGTCAACGACCGTCATCACACTGTTTGCCAACCTCATTAGCTTTAAGTGAATCTGAAACGGCAAGCAGGTATCATGAATTTACACACCTTACTACCAGCAGAGCCCTGGTCTCCAGGGACACATGGTAACTTGCTGAGTGGATTGGCTCCAGGTCTGCATCACTCTAATGCCCGCAAGCCTCAGCCTCCAGATGTCACTTTCCCTGCTGACACTGGGAAAAAAAAATGTTACTCAAGTCTGTCTTTCATCTTTTTCCTCTCTTCTGTCTCCCTCCCTGACGCTGTGCTTATGTTTTTGTCTCTTTATCTTTTCCCTCTGCTTTCATGCCTGGTTTTGAAAAGATACTGATGTCTATAACTAGTGGCTCTTCTATTTTCAGTCACTAGAGATTACAGCTCTCAATCTAGCTGTTTATTATTATTATGATAATTTTGTGTTTACTCATTTCCCTTCCTCTCTGCCTCAGTTGGTTTCTTGGTGAATTTAAGCAGCTATGGATGAGCTATGGAAAGAAGAACAGGGCCAGTGTTATCCCCTGTTAAGAGGGAGAGAGTGGACACTAAATATAGGCCCCCCTCTCAGCCACTGTAAGGACATTAGCCCATCTGCCAAAAGCTGATTAGCCTCCCTCCATAACCATGTACTCAGGGCTCTACTGTGGCTGCTGCGGAGAGATTTACTGGCTATTGTGCTGCAGCACATACCTGCCTCATCCCGTCTTTTAGGTCACTCTCGCTTGAAAGAGGAAAAGAGAAGGAGTCCACTTCCTTATCAACGGGCTTAAAGAAAACAACAGATTGAGGCCTTTAGTATGTTGCACAACGAGGAAAAAAACGAACCCAATAACACTGTGAGTTTAGGAAGGGTGTTACTAGTGCGCTATTACAGAGCAGTTTGACAGGTGGGCTGAGCAAAGGAAGTATGCTATGCAATTTTTTTGAAGAGAGTCACGGTTAGACTGCAGAAAGGAAAACAAACGCTCTAAACACTCACTATTTATAAAACTATCAGACAGTGAGTCATTCAGATCTTTATATTATTTTCTTCTACAACAATATCTTAAATGAAACGACAGCTGCCAACCTCACTGCAGAGCATGGGAATAAGAACAAAATGCTGCCTCTTTGTTTCTGTGCATGGATATTCATTTTCCTTTTTTGATAGCAGCACTTGGAAGCATTTTTTGTGAATGCGTGACATGCTAATTTAAAAAAAAAAGAACAAAACAGTTTAAAAACACTTATCCTGTGTCGATAGAAACTACAGTCTCTTTTACCGGTGCCACTACCGCCTGCTTCTCAGGGTGAAGTCTCTTCAGACGCACTACAAAAGGTGCCCATAAAAATAAATGAGTGAATTACATTTAGTGACTATTTAACAAACCGGTGGGATAAATTGTCCTAGCTAGTTCATAACTTGCTGTCAGACTATGCGTGGAGAATACTTGCCCTTGTGTTGTTTCCTAACAGAAAACAAGAAGTCCCACCCACAGCTTTTAATAAAGGCTAGAAACCATTAAAAGCACTGACCTGGCTGTCTCCGAACATATTAGAAGCCGTTTTACAGCCCTTTAAATCTCTCAGAGACAAAGCAGAAGCTGTCATACATTATGGAAGAAGGACTGAAACAATGGCGATGCCTTTAGCTGGCTAAAAATGCAGATTTTGTTATGTCAAATGACTATGTAGGCACCCCTTTTATACCATGTGTTTCTTCAGTGTACAAAACAGTTTGTACACTAAAAAAAGGAGAAACAAAAACCATTCTGTCAGCTGAATCACTCTTAAATAAAATAGCCTTGAACTGGCATGTGGATTTTTGACTTGATTGTGACAACAGGGGCATGTCTAGACAGGGGCCATGGGGTGCCACAGGACCTGACTATTAAAACTGCTAAAATCCCCGCACCATTGGATGGAATGGAGAATGTAACTTGGTATGTTCACTCAAGTATTTTATTGAAGTACAGACTAAATGCATTTTATTTAAATATTTAAATATTATCCTACTTTATGATTCTATACAGCTATGTTTTGGATGCAAATACTTCAGTTTGTACTCCATACCAGTTATTTGAAAGATTTAGTTGCTTATTATTTTGCAGATAAGTTGCATTATTATACAATGCAACTATACTGCAAAGTACATCAAGCTACTTTGCAGTATAAAACCACTTAAAATCATCAATGGTTGCAACATTAAAGACATACATACACATCAATTAATCAACAATGGTTATCCAATAATATCATGTGTGGTATTCTGAAATGACCATTTGACATAATGAGTATGTTTATTGTAGGTGCTCTAAATATACATCAAGTATAACATTATGAGCGAGCAGTGACAGGTGAATTAAATAGCACTGATTATCTTCATCATGGCAACTGTGTTGCAGTCACCGGGATAATGCACCCTGCCACAAAGGAAAGACATTTCATATTAGATTCCTCAGATCTAAAGTTGATCAAGCATCTGTGGGATGTTCTGGACAAACAAGACCAACCCACAAAAAGGCTTAGAGGCCTCATCTCTCAGCTTTTAGCACTTCGAGGAGCTGTTGCTAACATCTTGGTGCCAGATACCACAGCACACCTTCATGGGTCTGGTGGAGTCCATGCCTCGACGGATCAGCAGCAGCAATAGGGGGACCAACACAATATTAAACAGGTAGTCATAATGTTATGGCTAATTGGTGTATTTTTATGATGCAACTAGCTCACTATTAACCTATTTGAGTAGGATTATAATGCTTACTTAAATAAAAAGTAATTTTGAATTTTCTCACTAGCAGTCAGAATCATTTCCTGCCTGGACTTAAACGTGGTATGTCTCTAAACGACAACATTTTGTTTTCTTGTTTGTTTGTTTTTATAAACAGAGCCTGACTAGCTGTTCCTCAACTTCCACTCTTGGTCCTGTGTTGAGCTATTATATGGCATTTCACATACAGATATTAAAATGTTAAGATGTTTTCCACCTCTAACATCGAGCAAGAAAGTGAATAAAACTATTTTCACGATGTCAAACTGTTCCTTTAAGAAGCTGTAATCCACAGTGACCTTATGAGTTCAAGATGCATGAGAAGGAGAGAGCAGCGGGAATCCCACATCTGTTCAAAAACGGCAAGCTATGAGCTGCCTTCAAAGATGAGACTTATGTTTAAAAAAAAATACCACATCTATGACTTAAAGAAGCACCATCAAAGAAGCATAAAGAAAAAAAATATATGTGGATTTATGTGTTCAGACAAGCGCTGACAGATTAGTTTACTACAGCGTTAGATATTACTCAGAGTCTAGGTAGATATAACATGTCTCGCCACGCTGTTCTTTTCAAGTTCTCCAGGCCCTAATACATATAGTGCTTATAGTTTAGCGCTAGCCAGGTTGTACTGAAGGTCACGTTGAGGGCTACTAAAGAGTGAGCCTCATCAAAAGATATGTTTCTAAATGAATAAGATTTTTTTTAACGGACACGTTAAATGTCCGTGACCCGGCCCCGGATATGCGAAGGAAGATGGATGGATGGATGGATGGATGGACGTTAAATGTTTCAAAACACCTGGTTTAAGTGCCAACTTGGACTGCAGCTGAAATGAAGTCATTTTCTTCAGTTTTCTGGTTTTAAAAAGAATTATCTGTTCTTTAACTGAATGAATTGGTTTAGAATAGTTTTTTATTTGGCCCTAGAGTGGTTTAATGAACAGATCTCTCCCCGCTGTTATGCTCTCAGCCTCTTGTGTGAGTATTTTCACAGGCAAAGGTCAGAATGAGTCGAATCACTATTGCCATCTTTAATTAATTTAGGCTTCACAAAAACAGGAAATGAATAACACCAAAAGGTCACTTAGCAGTTTCTAAAACACTGGTATTGCGGGTGCACTGCTGACAGGAGGTTTTTATTGGAAGAGAAGACGCACATGAAGACGACTTTATTTAGTTTAACTGTTATTTAGAGGCAGCACAGGTGCGGATTTGAAAGACATAAACAAGAGGTAATTTAAACAAACATCTTTTTTTTTTTTTTTTTAATATACAGAACTCAAGAAAGGAACTGCATGTAAATGTTGCAGGTTTTGGGACCACAAAGTGACGTGAAAAACAAATGAAGATGTGTGTCTATGCGTTCAAACATAGACACACACATGCACACAGGTCTGGCAGGGTCATGTTGGAGACAAACCAGTTGGAGCTGCAGCAGGGCTGAGAGTCCATCCAGCTTAGCCCAGCTGGGGTCAGAGGTCACCCAGTAAATCAAACAACAGCCAGACTAGACTGTGAGAAACAACGATCTTTGTGTCTGTGCGCCTGTGAAAGAGAACAAGAGAGATAAAGCGAGATGAAGACAAAAAGAGTGTGTATGGGCACGCGTGTCTGTGTTTGTGCATTTGTCCTGTCTGTCTGTGTATTTGAGTTAACGAAAACATGAGCGAGTGTCTAGTATTCAGTGTCAGACATCTGGGGACGATGTTGCCTTTAGAGATTATGAATAGCAGCCATAAGCAAAACTTGATCCCCTTGATTATTAGGCAACACAATAATAATAATTTAGATTTGTCAAACAAACGAACCACTGAGAGAATTTTCCGTGACATCAGATGCCAAACAGCTGGCTGGCTAAAGCTCTAAATCAGATTCATCCCTAATCTTAAGTGTTTATGCCTGGTCGTGTAAATAACTTGGCCAGCTAGACTCCAGTGAAACACAAGCTGATTCCCTGCAACACAAAAATACTAAAGCGACAGAGAGAGAGACAAATTGGTAATTTTGCTGCATCAGTGAAAATAATTGGCTAGTTTTCCCAATAGAGACCAGACATGCTTTGACATAAATCCATAAGGAGGTCGACTAGTCTTTCACATGGTTGCATGAAGCTGATTAAAAAACACGTTATAAATTCCTTTCATGAAAATTCTGCTTCAGTCGGTGAGGCTTAGGCTTATCACAGGAGCTTTAACTAAAATGAAAGAATTAGCATGTAAAGATGCTGATACTACTCTCTTGGTTACCGTGCTAACCAGCTAATAAAGAGTTATGTGCAAAAACCTTGAGCCACACCTCATTTCTTTAGATGTTGCTAGAAAAATGGGAAATAGGTGAAGTGATTTATTGAAACGTGCAAACACACATGGAAAGCAGAGTTTGTTTGAATTTCACGTTCACTCCTGAAGAATTCTGCATCCTTGATAAATCCAAAGCACTGCCCCCGACCCCACAGCACTGTTGCATAAAACTGTTAGCCAGTGCACCCATTATAGGTAGCCCCTTATTTAAGCTGTCAAACACTGAAAGGGATGCCACGGAAACATACACGAGGGAGTTTCTAGGTGAGGATATAATTTGGCTATCTTTTTCAGATGGAGCAGGATTTTTCTTTTTAGAGAAAAAGGACGAAACTTTCAATCGATGCACGGACTACTGGAGACTAAACAGCATAACCCTATAAAACAAATACACTTTACAACTAATCAGTTGTAAAGGGTATTTGTTTTATGGGGTTATGAGTATCTGGTGATCTCTTTTGGTCTAACAAATGCTGCAGCAGTTTTTTAGACCCAGTAAATAATGCTCTCTGGGATTATTTAATTTGTTTGTATTTGTATATTTGGATGATGTTTAGATTTTTTCCAAGTACCCTAAGGGACACAGACAGCACATCAGAAGAGCGCTTCAGAGTCTGGTTGAAAACAAGTTACGTAAAGGCTGAAAAATAAGAGTTTCACATATCGTTTGCTTATGGTCTGAAAGGTGGGCAGCTGCAGACCGAGATAATCGAAGCCCAGTCCTAATGTCTGCAAACAAAATTAAAGGTTCTCAGGGTTTGCTCATTTCCACGAGAGATTCATTGAAGTAAAATTGTATCTAAACTCATCTAGATTGTCCTTTGGTCTGCAGAAGTAGCCTTTAAGTGTCTAGAGGAGAAATTCGCCTCTGCTCCTATACTTGTTCAGCCTGATTCAAGTCTTCAGTTTATTGTTGAAATTGGCGAGTCTGATGTCACTGTAGGTGCAATGCTGTATCACTGCTTTGAACCAGATGGTGCTCTTTTCTTTACTTCTTCCAAGCTTAACTATGATGTAGATAACCGAGACCTGAGGAAGGATGGGAGCACTGGCTGAAGGGGGCCAAGCGACCTTTGGATGTTTGGACCAACCATAAGAACTTAGCGTGGATGAATCTATGGTCTGGCAAGGCTGGCTCTGTTTTTTGGTGAGTTTAATTTTCTCCAAGGAATGTCTGTCTGCAGTCCAGACAGAATCAAAATCTCCTCTTCATAATTGTATAGCCTGTTATAAAGTTGATTTCCTTATTTCCCTGTTTTCCTTTTATGAATGTATGTTTGACAGCCACCCTTCCACTGGCACCATTTATGATCAAGCTTTGGTGAACACTAGATGGACCGCCCAATCAGCCATACACAACTCTTAGTTCACATAACAGGTTAGTGCTGGATTTTTTGTTTTCCTATTTCTTAAAGACATAACTATAGGCCTGACATTTCTTTTTCCTTCCATTTGTACTGTTTTCACAAAATCTTTAGCGAAGCCAAGTATTTGGCTTATAGCTCTTTGGGAATCAGTAGAAATGAAATTTTATGGCTGTCAGATTGCGTTATCGTTGGCATTTTTTGCAGATGGAAAAAGAAAGGGAAAAAAAGATAAGACCCTGTGACAGGCGGTTAGTAACAAAGTGTGTATGTATGATTTGTATGTATGTACAAAGTGCATGTTTTAATATAGATTCTTTACTAAGTTGTCTGTTATGTGTAGACACATTGGTTCATCCATTTTTTTATGGTGGGATGGGTCATAAGTCAGTGTTTAGTGCTTAATAACCACAAAAAAAAATACTGAAAATCTCTGAGAGACGTTCAGAAAGCTTGGAGAACTATTGCTCAAGAGTAAGTCTGGTTTATTGGAAGCAACATTTTAAGAAATAAGGAGTTGCTCCAGACTTTTGCATAGTACTGTAGTAGTCTCAATTATACAACTAATCGTAACATATTCACATCCAATGGTGTCAAATACTGAAATTCTGTAAGTGATAAGTACAAGGGTGGTGTGCTTTGGTGGCAGTTCCTTGGTGGTTCAGCCGTGGAACTGTATTGAATTCAGAATTATAGCAGTTCAGTTTAAAGACCAACAAATAAAATCTACTTGTTAGTGTTTAGATAGTAGAATATTATGTTTTGTACTGACACACGCACCTCCACAGATTTAAAAGGACATTTAAATGGAACAGTAACCGGTCTTGATGGTGTATGTATGTGTTGAGTAAAGTGATGACCAGAATGGACACCTCTGCATATCTGTCAGACACCAGAGTCCTTGAAAAAAAGACTTTGGCTAAATGTTCTGTATAATTATACTAAACCAAAATTACTAGTTCATTTATAACTGCTAATGGATTTGTCTTTTATGTTATAAACTAAATTATGCATGAATAATTAATTTATTCACCACAGAGGAATCCATTTGTTACAACATAGATATAAACAGTGCCTTATTGGAAACCGTGAGAGTTAAAACCTAATTACATAGGATTTGGCACATATTTTACACTGGATGAAACCCTCCCATGTATCCAGTCTCGGGACTAAGAGTACACTACCTTGTTTTCCCCTCAGGCTGAGTTTGTGACTCTTCCTGGAATCAAATTGGGGATTTTCTACATGTAATGCTCTAACCACTAAACCACAGAAACATTTGTTAGAGATTAATAAAGCCATTAATCGAAACACATTAAGGCTGTTGTATTTGGAATGGTTTCCCCCGGTCTGTACATCAGACTGTGTTTGGCTGGTGTGGCCACAGACACTGTAACATTGTAATCACCAGTGCTGCAACAACTAACCATGAGAGAGCCGCCTCCTCTGTCCTATAAAATAACATCTGGTGCATTGCTGTCTAAGTCACACACCCACGCCAACCTGCACAATGCACTACAGTACCAATTAACTTGCAAGCAGAATGAGAAGTGAAGAAAAGATATAGTATAATGAAAGTACATAGACAAAAAAAAAAACCCATTAACTTGTCACATAAAGTATTACAGATGCATTACCATTTCACCACATGCCAACTCTGAAAGAACTACAGCTACAAAACAAGCTGCTAAGAGTCCAAAGAGTGACACACACACACACACTTCAAAGTTCAAGCCCGTCCTGATGAAACCAGTATAATTACGATCAACATTACTATATGCTGTGGCTGATTAGAAAAACGTTCATGCTCTTATCACTGATGCAGTTGGTGCTGAAATATGCTTTGTTTTGGCCCCAGATCCATGGCATTTAAAAAAAAAATCACATAGAGGATTGTGCTTTCTTTGGAGCTCTCCCCAGACTGACTACAGAACAACAGGTCTCGAGCACATGTATGTGTGCAGCTGTGTTTCTGATGTAATTAAAGGAAACCCTTCATACTTACATTAAAGCCTACATGCAGACTTAGAATTCAGGGTTAAAGTGAGCATTTACTCAATTTAGGAGGTTAAGACAGCCAGTTAAGCCCTCACGAGCACCATCATTCAAAATGTGCTTTTTCCCAATGCATGTGCATATTTGCACACATCTGCTTCTTTCTGTTTACAGCACCCAAGGAGGCAGCAAAAAGCTGTGATGGATTTACCCCATATGGCGAAGCAGCAGAAACAGAGAGCAGGCCTGAGAGAATACCCATTTGCTTTCTAAGGACAGTTACCTGGATCTCCATGAGTGTGACTTTGTGCGGTGACCTGTGGGGGATAACGAGCTCAGACAACTCTGAGGTGAGCACATATAAACACATGAAATATAACTGCATCAAAGTTTAAAGTAAAAACATGACTTTTGCAGAACTTATTAAACATTTTATTGGCTGTAAAAGAGTTTTCTAAAAGTCTACACGATTGTGAAGCGTAAGGTCTGCATTTCATCATTATGTTATGTTATAAAACATTAATTTGCACTCTCCTCCTGCAGGAAAATAACGGGTATCATTTAATTTTCAGCAGTGATACCTCTCTTAAGGGTTCATTTGGAGCTAAATTTAAATCAGCAAGGTCCTAATTTATGTGTGTTTCTCTTTGTGTATCTCTCCCTTACTGCTTCGCTGTGCGTACCTCTCCATAAGTATGTGTTATGACTCTGTGTGTGATTAAGGTGCAGAAATGCCAGTTGTGCACTCACATCCTGGTAAAAGCGTTATTGCTTTCCTCTTGTCTCCGTCTCGGCCTGCTGCTAACAAGCCTGCTCTTACCTGGGGTGTAATGATAGTCATTATCACATTGTAGCAGCAAACACACCTGCCAGCTCGCTGCTCGTGCCAAAAACACACCTGTATGCGGTTAAGTATAGCTCTGTCACTATATAGGGAAATGGAAAGTTAAAACTGGCCTCAAGAATGTGCAGGGTATGTGTGGCACGTTTAATTTTCAGGTTTACGGCATCGTATATCATCAGCTCTGGCTGTGTGTAACAATAGTGATGTATGTGCTTCCGGAGCGTTCACTAAAATCACTCATTATTGCTTCTTTTCTTCCTTGTTGAAATAAATCATGACAGAGGACGCAACGTTATAGCGTCCACGTGAAGGAGGATTCTAATTAATCACAGAAACAGTCTTACTCACAACATATCGTCTCCAAACAAGTGTTTTGATGAGTGCTGCTTGACAATCACAAGCAGACTGTCCAAGTCTGCAGACTTGGGGTTTGTTGTTTTTAGCTACATAGCATTGTTCCTGTCTACAGTAAGCCAAAACAAACTCATCCAAAGCGCTACAGCTTCAACAAGTCATTATTTAAATTCAGTGGCTGCAGCAACACGACATTTGCAAATGACTTGAAAGTCTTTAGGGGCTTAAAGTACAACCAGTGATGTTATTATGCTAATGCTAAGCACTTAGCATTTAGGTAATGTAAAAGGCATTTGTGCTGTTTGACTCACGCTGTTAGACCCTTGTCAGATAGGTCCCACCGGCCTCGATGAACCCGAGTTTCCCCTTTCACAACATGGCCTGCTTCTCTTGGACTTCAAACAGACACACCAAAAATAATCCAATGCTTTGAATTTTTGTGCAAATAGACTTTTTGTGTAAAATGGACATTAGCCATTGCAAAACTTTAGTAAAAAATTACTAAAGAATTCTTATGTTCAGAAATAGAAGCAAATTGAAATGTTTTGCTTCACATAAAGAATGAGGACAAAGAAAGACGACAATATGTATTGGTGGATCGAGATTGACTGATTCAGCGTGTCAATGTTAGCAATGATGCAAGACAGCAATACTGCAAAAGAAGCACTATTTATCATAGTGGTGACCCCCTGGTAACCACAGGTCACTAAGGAAAAATTGTTTATCTCCCAACCGGTTAGCGGATGGTTGCTGGAGGTTCCTGGCAGTCACAAGGCAAAACTGGTCCCAAAAAAGCTTACAGTGCTGCACCGAAAATAGACAATGATAGTTGATAGTCTATCTGATATCCTGTGTTGGTGTTGTTCCTGCATCATCATAATAGTGTTTAGCCTGGATCAACCTTGCAACTCAAAAATAATGTGTGGAAGAAAAAAATAGCCATGTTTATATAAAGCGTTCTTCTGGAACAAATGTTAAGCATCCCATGTGTTTTCTTTATTAATTTATACATTATAATAAATATATAATCAGGTTAGATTTGCTGTTAGCCATATTTAGGCTTCACATCGATGGATGGATGTTTGTTTGCTGCTGATAGTTTTTAATAGCATTAGCTAACTTCTTGGCTAATGCCAACTGAGTGCTTAGACAGTGCTTTAAGTTTTGGTCTTGTTGCCATTGTTTAGTTTTCCCATGTCTGTTTCCTGTTTTATTGTGACAGTCTTTTCTCCCATGGGCATTATGTCTTATGTTGCCCCATCTCCTTCATTAGTCAGATTTGTTCCAGTGGTATTTTCAGTCGTTTCCTCTCATTATCTTGCCTACGTAAGCCCTCAGTTAGCATCTGTCCCTTGCCACGTCGTCCTCAACTCCTTGTATGTGCGCCATGTTAAATTCAGTCGCTTGTGTTTATTTGTCTCAGATCCAGTAATAAAAACCTTGTATGTTCCAAACCAGCCAGCGAGTCCTGCATTTGGGTCCTCTCTCTCTCTTTTCTACACACATGAAGGTGAAATTCTGGATGAACATAGTTGTGATGATGCAGGAACAACACCAACACGGGGATAGCAGATAATGCAGAAATGGATATACTGGTGTCTGCTGAAATGTGTTAGCTATGGTGAGGCGCTACTTTTAATTTGAGGGCAAACATTCATCATCTTCAGGTTGCGCTGAGCTTTTTCAATTTTCCCTGCCGTACAGCTAGTAGTTATCACATGTTTGCAGATGAGCTGGCTTCTTCCATGCAAACTGCAGGCAACCAACCACAGTCAACTACACTTTTCTAGAGAACAAGACAATAGCCAGCAACCTCAAGCAACTAATTGCCAACTGGTAAGGGAACACACATTTTTCCCACCTAGCCTCCAGACGTGTGTGATTTAGGCCTAATAAAACACATCTTTGGCACTGTGTCTCCCCTCAGTGAGCAAGACAACTTGTGAGTAAAGCTCATAGATGAAAAGGGAGAGCGGAGGCAGGCTGGAGGCAGGAACGTCACTAAGGGAGGAGACATGGTTAAATTAGCATATTCAGAGATCTGTTCATAATGATTAGGCTGCAGAATAACACTTGAAGATGCGATTACTAAATATGTCATTTCAATCAACAGAGAGGTGTAAAATGTAAAGCAGCTGAAAATATATGCATTTGAGCCAAAACTGGGAGATGAGTTACTCAGCAGACACAGTGTTAGTGATTTCAGAATCAGATAAAAGGATCGTGTATTAATCAAAGTCTAGCTACAATATCACTTGTCACCGTAGCAGGCTAATCTTGTTGCTATCAATAGAGTTAGAGCTAATATTCTTAATTAGCACTGACTGAGAGAAGAGAAGAGAAGAGAAGAGAAGAGAAGAGAAGAGAAGAGAAGAGAAGAGAAGAGAAGAGAAGACAAGAGAATGGTTTATTTGTCAAACAGAGATGAATGTACCTCCCATTTCCTGGTCTTTGGCAAGCTCTTGCATACATGGAAGTCGTGCAGTGCATGACCGTGTCTGTGTCAGAGGGAGTCCTGTGTGCACATGTTGCTGCTACAGCATGTGCACGTCCTCGATCATGTTTGCAGTGCAAACAAAGTGTCTGAGTTGGCTGATATGTTCCAATGCATAAATCATACAGTCAAGTTGAGTTTTTAAAGCTGCTTGACCTCCATATGAAGCTCAGATATTCAGCGTGGAGAAAGATAAACATACCGAGAACACATAAGGGAGGAATATGACATTTCTGCGTGACAGTTATATGTTTTAGTCACATGGGCACTTTGAGAGTGAGCTTCACGCTACAAAACAGAACAAAAATGTCTTCATTTGTTGGTTGCTATGTCTGCAAAACAAATATTAAGCCTGGATTTATTAAGTTTCTCAGACCGTTAATTTGTCACAGAAGCTTACAGTGCCAATGTCAGTATTCTCTTTCTGGCCTGTCAGACAAACCAGTGGTTCCAATTCAGCCATCACCAATCGTCCTGATGGTTCTGGTAATATATTTGCTTGTGTTCAGCGTTGGCCCGTTGCAAACCAGATGTATTTGGTTGGGTTTTCTTTTTTTGTTGTTGTTTGTGTTTTGTTTTTTTTTAGAGCACTTACAGAAGAAAAATCTTCAAAACAGAACAACTAACTACATAATGATGTGTAATTTAATTGCAGTCAACTAAACTTTAGCTATGCTGTAACCACAATGGTCAGACAATATCCATTCAACCATACCCACCAACATGTTAACATTTCTATGAAGGGAAAAATTTAAATTACCCCCCCCCCCCCCCCCACACACACACACACACACACACACACACACCACTACGTTTTTTATTTTTCCTTTCCCCTTATTTTTCCTTTTCTTGGATCTTTTTTCCACTTCTCTGCTATTTTTGACTGTTTTTGGCATTTTACATTTTTAATCCTTGGTGTTCCTGCATCATATAATAGGTGGTTTTGGTTAATCAAGGCTGGTTTAGGGATCTACGGAGAAGCTGTTTCTTCTTTGTTTGGTTTTGGATCTTATTTTTTTTCTTTCTTTTTTTTTTGCAAACATATGGCATGAATGTTGAGGAAAGAACTGTGCTTGTTTTTTGTGCTGATCCAATGTTCTCCTATGAAGAAGAGCTTCATGCACAGTGAGGATGTTTTGTGAAGTTTGAAGAGTTGCTGGCTTTTGCTGCTGACATTTTAAAAAGACTGAGAGTTTTTGCGAAGAAAAACGATATGAAAATCAGCTAAAAACATAAGTTCCAAAGCTTTTGGACAAAGGCACAATTTCTGTAGTTTAGCCTTTCTACACCTTCACAGAAGAAATAAACAATGAAGATGTCACTGAAGTGCATGATCAATAAACACGAGTAAACCGGTTCCACTGGCCTGTGCCTTAACATTTCCTCCACCATATTTGACAGACGCTATGGCATGCTTAGGATCAGGAGAGGTTCTTACCGGGCACATGTCACTTCTAAAGGTAAGGTAAAATTGACCACTGTGACTGTTTGGATGGAGGACCTCTTGAGTTTTATTGCAGATAGACATAATGATTTCAGTCAAACCATGACTCTAACAGGATGCATCTGGATTGTGTTTAAGATCTCCCACTGATCCCGACTTTTTAATTATTCATTTATTTATTTATTTTTGCTTTTTGAGCCTCCTGCTTCTGTCTGACCGGGTCTGATCTGAGACCGTTTATGGAATAATTGGCAAAATAATGCTCTCGATAATCTCGGCCCCGCCTGAACAACAGAAAATAACATAGTAGTATCAAAAGTAAAAAGAAAACAAGGGAATACAAAAGGAGTAAACTTTATTTAGGCCAAGCTCACATAAAATGACCTCATACTTAATATGATCTTTTTTATTTGTTTATTCTCTTCTGTTAGACAAGCTCCTCCGTGGTTCCCACCAGCTGATGGATGTGATCCTTTAAAAATCCCATGCTAGTGAAGGGGAAGTCCAGCATTTTAGCTCACTGAGCTGCTTGTCTTTCTAATAGCAGATTTATGCCCTTCCACTGTGGGTTCTTAACTGACCCCAACAAAGGCTTTAAGGTCTAAGGTTAAAGGTGAGGGTACAACAAAAGGGGACATACTGCTGAGAGAAAAGTGTGTCAGCTTTCTCATGTCTTGACTGACTGGCTGAGCCGATTATTCATCATCACAAAGTTGTGAAATTCAGGTTGATTCAAGAGGAGCTGGTTGTGGAAGCGTTATCCTCGTGTGCATACATGCAGACGCATTCTCGCATGCCACACTAGAGCTATGTTTACACACGAGGCCCATAATCTTAACATCCTCTAACCTGCTCAGTCTTTCCACCCCGTGACCTCGCGTTCACCTTCCTTTCCCCCATTTTACCACTTCATGTACCCCTTCCTGACTGACTAGCATTTGCACACATATAGACACCCACCTGTCAGCTGTGTAGTTTTCACATGACCCATACTGTTATGTTAAAAGACAGCCACAGAAGTCTGCAGCAGGACAGGTCAAGGTTTTACTCGCCTGTCACCATGGCAACATCACAGTCTGGAGACCCAGATCGGAGTTTTTGTATTTACATGTGAGAACATGTCAACATTTTGTTGACACCCCTGCCTCAAATACGATTTTTTTCGAGGCCCTGACCGTGCAGTAATCTTTCAGAAAAGTTTTGTCCATACGTTTTTAGAAAATGACAAGTTTTTTAAAGCTTTGCCTCCACCACAGTGGATTTTAACTCAAATAGTCAATATGCGATTGAAGTTCAGATTTTCAGCTTTAATTTTGGGGGGTTTACAAAATTTTGCAGAAATTTCAAGCCATTTGAACAAACTATTCTCCCATCCATTCAATCTTTTGCGCTCCTCCTTATTAGGGTCGTGGGAGGGCTGGAGCCTATCCTACGAGGTACACCCTTGGCAGGTCACTAACACAGATAGACAGACAATCAGTTGCACTCACATCCACACCTATGGGCAATTTGGAATCACCGTTTAACCTAACCTTTCTAACTGCATGTGTTTGAACAGTGAGAGGAAGCTGGAGTACGCCGAGAGAGCCCATAGAACTCCACACAGGAAGGCCCCGCCCAGGTGAAGCTCTTGCAGTGAGGCTGCAGTGCGAACCACTGCTCCACCGCACTGCCACAAAGAATCTAACATTATTTTAAGCATAAGCACTACATTTAATACTTGGATGGGAATTCCTTTGCAATTTATGACTGCCTGAAGTCTAGATTTCACGGACATCACCAAATGTTGTGTTTCTTCCTTTGAGATGCTCTGACAGGCCATTACTGCATCCACCTTCAGTTGCTGCTTCTTTCACACAATCGCACAATCCACAAAGAGCAGCAACACAGCTCAGCTTATCACAGCTTCCACACCAGGAACATTTATTGGAGCTCTTTACTCGTGCTGCACTCCTACAGCCAATCTTGTTAGAGCCTGTGCCTTTTCAATTATTCAATTTCACTTGAATAAAGAGTTTGAAACCATAGTTTTGTTTTGTTTTAACACAAGTATCTGTACTTCTATTCTGTACTTTTCCCATGCGTGCTGATCAAATATTTTGCTGTCATTTCAGCAGATAAAAAGACAATCTATTACACTTGGCTAGTTAACACTGAAGAAATTCAAACAGTATGGGTTTGTGTCAGCACGCAGCAATTTTTGTGCAGTAAGCACCCATGACCTCATTTATTTCTTCATCTTCTTTGTTAAAGTGATTATTGTTGCTCGGTTAAAAGACCTCTTCTTAAATATTAGATCATAAATACTTGGTGTGGTTGACACTGCTCACAGTTTTTATATCCTAAAAGCCGGCCTCGTCCTCTGTTAGAGAAAAGGAAGGATAGAAAAGACCTTTTTGTAATGAGAATTCTGAGTGAAGTTGATGCTAAACTTCAAAGGATTTGTACAGAGAATAGACGCTGCCAGCTCGGTCTGTGGACGCAGACCCTAAACTGCTTCCTTTAAAGTCGTAAACTGCATGTGCACAGTGCAAGATGAAATAGGAGCAGTGTTAGAGAGTCAGCTGTTAGTGTTAGTGCTTCTTCTAAGCTGTGACGTGTCGTATGTGCAGTTTAATCCTATACATAGAGATAATTAAAGAACAAATAGTAGGCTATTAATGCCGTTCAAACTTTCCTTATTCTCTGGACCGAAAGCTGATGTCTAAGCACTTTCATATTAGTCACACAAAACAAGAAAAAAAAGAAAAACACTAATCCAATTAGAGCAGAGAAACGGCCAAATTCCTGACCTTCTCTGTCCAAAACCTAAGTTTGTCAGCAGCCACTTGTAAGTAAGAGGCATTGATTTCATGTTGATGTAGTCTCAAACGGCAAAAAGAAGAGGGTAAAGGAAAAAAAACATTTTAGGCTCATGAGACAAAAGACCTGGAGCCCTGTTTTAGCAGGTCGCTCTGCAACACCCTGTGAATGCGTGTGTGTCAGAGTGTGAGCTCTATAAAAACCCATCCAGCCTGCTCCTCTCGGCCATCTGAGCGCAGCTGGTGAGCAGATATGTGGGGACAGAGAGGAGAGAGAGAGAGAGGGGTTGACAGCAGGGATAAAGGTAATTCAGGGTGAGACAGACTGAACTTATATAGAGAAACAGAAAGGAGATGTGAGGCAGGGTTGAAGTGACATCTGGAAATGGATACAGCTGCGCTGGAGACTTGGGCTTTCTGTCTAGTGTTTATGAAAGATGTATTAGCATCGTGCTTATCATTTAGAGCCTTATCACTTAAAGAAAAACATGTTCTTCTCATCCTCAGGGGGGAGTAGATGTTGGAGAGTTGTCTATATATACACAACATGAAAACTATACAGCTTTTAATATACTGTATTTTTCCATTACTCGCGCCATCTATGTACATGTCATTTTATTTAGAGGAGAGAGAGTGTAACTGATGTGACTGTGGCCTTTG
>VURO01005796.1:41531-95481 GCA_015108175.1 Pelvicachromis taeniatus
GTGCGGCACTGCTGTTGAAAACCTATCAAAGAAAAAGTTAAAAAGAGAAGGCATTGAGCTCCTGCCTCTTAAGTTAAATGAATGCTGTCCTACAGCAGGAGGGAACGAGGATGAGATCACCGGAGAGGGGTGAAGGAAGGAGAGATGAGGGCGGTGTTTATCAGAGAAATGAGATAATTTCAGGGATGATTCATCATCTCAAAAGGCAGACAGCTTTTCCTCGCTAATGTTTGAAGCAGTGAAAAGAAAAGTATTTGAAACACAAAGGCGCTGAAATCGCTGCTAAGTCACTTTTCTCTTACAAAGACAGAAAAAAATCACACCACCTCAGAAAAAAACAGACATTTATG
Source organism: Pelvicachromis taeniatus (assembly GCA_015108175.1). Classification (NCBI taxonomy): domain Eukaryota; kingdom Metazoa; phylum Chordata; class Actinopteri; order Cichliformes; family Cichlidae; genus Pelvicachromis; species Pelvicachromis taeniatus. Next base: position 41,882 of record VURO01005796.1, read on the forward strand.
GCGTTATTAGAACTTACAGTACCACAATATAGTTTTGTTTTTCTACATCTTGTGAAAAGTGATTTACTTTTATCTGGTGATAGTTTGAAACCTAACAAAGTGGTCCTAAAGCATACAGCTTTGCCTGCAAAAATTAAGGTAAATATATAAATTCTCCAAGACATTTTTATTTTAGTGCAGCTTTTCTGGAAAGTAATTTTTCATGTTTTGTTGCTTTAGTTTTCCCTGGATGGTAATTAAACTCTTTTACATGTTTAACATGTTTAGCAGGTTTAATGCATCACTGACAGGATTTAAAGCTATTAAAATAAAAGCCTGTGCTTTAAAAACAAACCTTTTCCAACTGAAATATGGAAAATGTCTGTACATAAAAACACATTCCTGACTCTCAGTTTTCATACACTATGTGTGTATTGGGAGATTTTTTTTAAACATTCATGGGTGCTTTGCCTGACAAAGAACATAGTGAAAGCTTTCTAATATAGAACTGGAGATATCACTTCATGTAATTTTTAAAGATATATACACTCATTGGCCATTTTATTTGTTCAAATGCTCATTAACACACATATCTTAGCAGCCAATCACATGTCAGCAACTCAATTTATTTAGATGTTTAGACATGGCCAAGACCACAAGATAAAATTTTAACCAAGCATCAGAATGGGGAAGAAACGTGATTTAAGTGACTCTCAACATGGTGCGGGAGGTTTTTTTGTTTTGTTTTTAAAGAGTGCTTTAAACTACCGTATATCTTCCAATAGTAGCCCCGGCGTTTATTCAAAAAATTATTCGGCTGGCCTGGCATTTAAAAGAGACCGGCAGTCTCAAGCATTTTTGACACGAAAAGGTATTTACCATATGATTTACTGCAGGAGGGCAGTAGCCCAGATGGTATGAAAAGAATAGTAGCATACGGAAAAGGCAGAGGGTCATTGGAGATCAGCGTTTAGAGACTGGCGCTTAAAGGAGACCGCCTACTATTGGAGACCGGCATCTATTTGTCGTGACATGTTTTCAAACCCAGCGTTTATTAGAAACGGGTGTCAATAAGAAACAGGCCACTACTAGAAGATATACGGTAACAGGAAACAGCAGCCATTCATTTTCTTTCCAGTTCAGGGTTTAAGGAGCTTATCCCATCTGTTATAGGATGGGGTAAACCTTGGCAGGTCACCTGTCAGGCCAAGCACACACAGACCTGGGGCCTTCTCGCTGTGAGACAACAGTGCTAACTGCAACACTGTGCTCCTCAGGAAAGTATCTGTAACTATAAATAACCACTAATTACAACTAAGTTATGTAGAAGAGCATCTCTGAATGCATAACAGGTTGAACCTTGATGGGCAAGACAAGACCACATCTAGTGACACTCCTGTCAGCTATAAACAGGAAACTGTGGCTACCTTTCACACAGGCTCACAAAAATTGGACAGTAGAAAATTGGAAAATCGTTGCGTCACCTACAGCAGCATTTTGACTCAGGATGCCCTCCTCTTCCAACCGCCAGGTAAAGGACAAAAAGATTCAACTAACATTTTGAATGCATAGCATTAGGTCGCTTTCTATTTAAATTCCCCAGTTCTCTTCTTTTGCCTCAAGTCATTAAGCAGAATAAAAGTAATAAAACCCATTAACCTTAATATTTACTGCAGTATTTTTGACAGCAAAGTTCAACATCTGCAGTAAATATGGTTGCAGATATTTTCTTTACATGAAAACCTGTTCACATCCTTTGAGTAATTTCCACATTTTAATTTATTACAGGTCATCCCGTTTCTGCTTCCAAAGTTAAAATATACATCATTTACCAAAGAATTTCTCCTATGTGCCGCTTACTGACAGAATAATAAATTACACTATAATAGCTAATGGGAAAAGTCATAAAACGATAGGAGTAATTCCCCTCTTCTCCCAAAATTACAGCCTTCTACCTTCTTTCAGCACATGGTCACAATTTGCGCTGTCATCTGTCAGTATAACATGCATCATTTATTGCTCCGGAGAAGTCTCTTCCTTTATTCCTCGCTTTGATGGCAAACAAGACAGGTATCTGTGAACAAGAAGACTGAGGGCAAAAGATGAAAAAAAAAAAAACATACTTTAACCACTGGTTTTACACCTTTGAAGCTCGGGGCCACATCTTTCTAGTCCTGCATTCTGCCAGTTAAGTAAACTGAACCTAAAATGAGTAGACCAAACACAAAGGACCACCTCAATTCTAAAACTTTGGTCTATTTTGGCAAGCCATTGTGCAAAAACACAAACACATATCTGATGTTACAGAATGTTTTACTCATTCAGCGCCTCATCTGGGTCCCATTAAATGATTGATGTGGCTCGACGTGAGTTTCGATGTTGAGCCACTTTGTGATGTTTGATCATTTAGTACGTTTCACAGAACTTCTCCCAAAGGTACTAACCTAGCATGGCCTGACCAGTGTTAGAAGATGACTTTGAATAAGGTTGCAGATCACGAGTTATCCTGCTATGGTGTTGAGCAATGTTGCTATTTTAAATGATCCAAAGTAACTTGAAATGTTCAAATTTTGATTATTTTGCTAAAGAATGTTTTAAATAGGGCAATAAAGAAGAAAGGTTCCTTATGGGCTGCAGATGCTTCCTCAGTTTTTGCGCTCAGCCCTTCCATCTTAATATAATTTTTACAGATGTGAACAAGGTTTACACTTTAACTGTAATGTTACATCCCGTTCAGATTTTGGAAATTAAAAATGAATGAATTATAGCACTGAAAGGCTTTCTAGATTGACATCATGGCCACATGTCTGGAGTGGCAGGCAGGTCATAGGCATGGCAGCTCGGATTGTACATAGGAATGCACATGGGGCTCTTTGTAAGTTGTCCAGTCACTGATGATGTTGTTGGAAATATGCAGAGAGAATGACAGGAAGACACAAAGCAACTGTTTAAATGTTGTAACTTTATAAAAACCTTTATAAAGAAGGAAAGAAGCACTCCGGGAGCACACACCGTTTGCAAAGGCAGCTCACTCATGCGGCAGTATTTTGTATTTAGCTAAATTGTATTGTTTTTAAACATACTTTAAGAAGTTTGTAGTTCAGTAAAAATCAGATAAGGGTAGCATGACACGTGTTTACTTTGGTTATATAAACATTATGTAGGAGTAGGTAATGGATAACAGGTATTGATTTTTAAATACCTGGACACGATCAACTCGAGCTTATTATATATTATTATACTGCACTATATTTATAACTAACTAGGGAGCTCATTTTGTTTCCCTTGACGGTACTTTCTTTAAAGATTTAACACATTTGGGCATCAGCTTGAATAAAGGGCAGATGTGAAATGTAAAAGTGAGGTCAGAGGTCAAAGGTGGAATGATATTTGGATGCAAACTATAATGTGATATACAGAATCAACATATACCAGTGTCAATCCCTAAATATTGCCAATACAAACAAAGACAGTACAATCTGAACCATATTTGCAAAGATAAAAGACATTTTATGAAACTTTGACCTTATTTGACCTTGAAAAAGAAGCCAGAGGTCCAAGGTGATATATAAAATATCCATATGTCATTGTCGATATACCTATAAGTTGTCAATACAACCAATACAACCAGTAGCTGTAAGAAACCTAGTTTTAAATAACTCTTTAGAGCATTATTAGAACTCTGATGTTCACAACAATCTATTGATGTTGAACAAAAGGTCAGAGGTCAAATGTGAGATGATGTTTTAAATCTTTGTGCTTTCTTTATGTTGACAATGCACGCCACACTTGTATGAATGAAAGTTTCCAAATTATAAGGTTTTCTGTCAATTTTCAACCAATAAATGGTTACGCTAACCTTGTAAACCTTGGTGGATCTAACCCAAATTTTAAAGGATTGTTAGCATGACCTCAGTCTACAACTGTAAAACATTTTAATTCATTCAAAATTTCTATCGTGCTGTTGCATTTACAGACAGAACAACACTCATACGAACAATACCCAAAACATAACCTTCATAGCGGAGGGAATAATGTTTGGATGTAATTCTTAGTAGCTTTAATTGAATGACACATTATTTTTTATTTCCCTCAGTAACTTTAACCAACAGTTACTGCAGAAAGCAATATGCAGAAACCTGAAAAGCTCCACAAAGTCACTTGTGAGGCAGAGGATATGAGGTCAAATGGAAATTCTATTTGATATAGAAGGGCTTAATGTTCTAACATATTCTAATTATTATAATTTATTTTCATGTCATGCTCAACTGAAGATGACTGCAAAACTTCCTTTCTGTTTTTTAACTGAGCTGTTTTTAAACAGATACTAAATTGCCCTGTGGACACATGCTCCACTGACTGATCAGATAGAAAGGCCTATCTCTGGTTACGATCATTACTGGGTTTTGAAAATGCACATTTGACCGTAACACAAGTTGAATGTGTTTTTGTTTTTTTTTTGTCTCTTTCTCTCTCCACAGACTTTAGTTTGAAGGTTCAAAGGCATTACTCTTGACTTCTTTCAGAGATGTTTATAGGAAGTGCAGCAGATTTTACCACTGGTCTGAATCATTATCAGACCAGGAATAAAAAATAAAGACAAAGCAGCACTGACAGATGTAATATATCCAGTCGGCTCTTATTTTAACACAATCTCTTCCAGACATTGCTCCGAGTGTGAGTGTGGGCATGAACATGTGGTTTTGTGCACATTTGGGTCAAAAACTGAAATATATTTGTATATATATACATAGATTTTTGGTTTTCACTTAAATGGACATGGATTTTCACTGCAAACAACACATTTTTTTCATTTATTTTTTTCAGAACAGTAACATCTGAAGTTGAAACTGTCACAATCTGTTGTCTGGAGTGTGGATTGCCTTAATGAAAACGCAAACACAGGAAACAGAAGTAACCGTAAGAGTTGTAACCATAAGGGCAAGTCAAAGTCAAGTCCAATAGTCCAGAGATAAACGATGTCCAAAAGTAATGGAACAAAGCCAAGGAATGTAAATATACTGGAAACACTAGGAGCTGCATGAAAACTAGAAACAGGAAATATAAAGCAACCTTACAAAAAGGCAAAAGAAGAATGAGATAATATATGCACTGGGGGTTAGGGTTAGCGTAGTGTGGTAGTGACGCAGCCGAAGACGAACCAAATAATGAGATCGGAGAAAAGAAACTGAACTAAAGACACAGGTAACAGTCACTAAAATAAAACGGGAAGCAAGATGCAACTAAAGACTGAGCTGACACAGGGGAACGCTGAAAGACAAAGGAAATGAGACTGATGGAGGAGACAGGACAGGACGGGGTAATAATATGAACCTAAAGTCATCAGTAACAACAGATTTTTCTGTGAAGTTACTTAAGTTAAGAATGAAGAGCAAAGAAGGGTGGGGGTGAGGAGCTTAGCCTCTTTTATTTTCCATTTAACTTTAAAGAGGACCGTAATTTACAAAATTAATATCATGTTGTGCTGAAAACGACTTTAAACTGTGAACCAAGGCAACAAACTTCACTGTCGTCTTTGTATCAGCTTTAAAGCAATCCGACTTGAATAACACTTTTTAATACAGGTAAAGGTGTAATTCCTCTGTAATTAAATTGAATTTTAGTATGTCATATTTGAAATTGCAATGTGGTTACATTTATCTACAAATACTTAAAGGTAGGCTCACTAGAATAAGGTGGCAAAATACCTGAAGTTATGCAATACTTGAAATTATTCATGCACTACGTAAATTATTTGCACGTCATTAAAAATTACTACTTACATTTAATGTCATCATAATTTTTTTTTCTGTAAAAATAACTGACTTGTTACCACTTTTTTCTGTTGTACCTTATTCGTAGGTAAATATTTTTACACCGTAGTTTCAAATAAAATCCATCAATTTCATGACAGAGGAAATATGTATGCCCTTAGTCGCATATTAGAAAGTGGTACCCAGACTTCTTTTTGGAGTGAAAATCGAATCTCCCCCTGCTGGACGTTGGATGGAATGCATCCTAAAGGTGCGTTAGCTTCACATTTTAGGCTATCAGGTTGAAATTACATTAATAGCTACTAGAATACAATTCTGAATCAGTGAAGTACTTCTATATGATATTTACCTAGTAAATGGCTGTAACCGGAAATCAATTTTAACTTTACGTGTGAAATGAAGAATTTTAACTATTGTTCCGTTAGAGAAACATTGCTTCATTCATTTAGTCAGCAACATGAGGAAAAATCGTGGGAATGAAGAAAACTTGCTGATGACTCAGCAAAATGCATCTTCTCACTGTATCGTCCCATGTGGCTGTGAGGGCGGAATCTGAACAAACACAGAAACACTGGTCATTGTTAACCACATCAGACCACAGATGAATCATCTGTGAAGAAGCTCAAAGGGGTGTCTGGATGGGTTGCATGTGCGTCTGCGTGTGTGTAGGCATGTGGGGATGTGGTTTCTGTAACCACATTTGCAATGGAAAGCTCTGTGTTCTTGTCGTTTTGACTGAAGAATTGATTGGCATTTTGTGTGCCTGGCTATGTTTTTCTAAAGGTTGTTCTGATCTTTTATACGTCCAGTTAGAAAACAAAGAAATTCAGTATTTTTTACCCTTTAAAACTTTGTAAGAGAGCATGGTTTAGGGGGAGAGGGTGAGAAAATGAATTTAAAAAGCAGCCAGGTCTTCTAGCCATTGGTCTATCTGTGCAAGCAACCCTGTTTGTTTCTCAACAACACCGACCACTGTAATGAACATTTCTGCCTGCTGTTTCTGCCAGAGGTCTCGTAATTATCCAATAATGCTTGAAGAACTGTTCTGGCTGATGTTGTAATGACCTGACTGAGAGTTTTTAACAAAGAATGCTTGAATATCAGCATGCACATGTTTCCAATTCAGAGTGACAGCAGTTTATTTACATGTTTATTATGCAAAAAAATGCTACTAATGATATCATCTCTTTTAGTGTTATATACACACATATATATATATATAATTTATTGTGGTTTTGTAAACCTCATGAAGTAAATGAAACACTTTTGAATGAAAGGACTGTTTCTGCTGTGAGAATCTGGGATGTTATACATAAACTATTGTGTGTCATTCTGAAAAAAAGTCTTAGCAGGCAAATTGAAGTCAGCCCTTTCCCCAAGGAAGCATTAAGTACTTTCTTCTCAGCGAGAGCCTAGCAAGTACTTTGTGTTTTCCTGTAGTACACTCACAATGACACTGCTGCATTCATGTGGCTTTTTAAAACATGTTTCATCATTCTCACATCAGCACACTGACCGTGAGCACTAAACACTGAGAACACGGAACCAGCCTTACTCTGACCATGATACATTTGACTTTCAGCACCTTTGAAGCTCACTAATTACTTTAAAGACTAATTCTTATTATTAAATTCGTATTATTTAAATTCCTCAATGATAACTGTTTAAAAATGTCAAACTATGCCGTATATGACCATGGGTTATGTATGGCACTATATCTTGGTTGTGTGTATTAACTTCTTGGGGTCTCCAAGAAAAGGTAAGTTTATTTTTTTTAGCAATATTCAACAGCAAAGCAACTCAGTACTTTAATTAAAATGAAAGACTAATTTTAAGAGACTTCAAGGCTTATACAAAAGCTAAACAAGAAACTGGATAAATTATACCACTCTCAAACTTGGAAAAGGGAAGCTTTAAGACTTGATTTAAAAAATAAGAGTTGGAGAAAACACAAATGGTGTCTGTCTGTTCCAGACATGTGGTACTAAATGCTGCTTTCCCATATTTAGTTTTGATTCAGGGAGTAGAAAAAAAAAACTGTCTCAGAAAGGTCATAACATATCCACAGATCAGAAAGATTTTCAGCATAAACCCTTCAGTGCTTTGTAAACCAGCAGCAGCAGATTAAATCCAACATCACTATTGCACTATCCACATCTACTGAACAAAAATACATGATTTTTTTCCAAATCATACTGATAAGCTTTTGGTTTCTTGCCATTTTTTTTAGGTAAACCTTTCTATTACTGGCTTGGACAGCCTATTTTCCTTCAGAACTGCCTCAATTCTTCATGGCATAGATTTAACAAGGGTAAAAACATTTCTCAGAGATTCTGGTCCACATCGACATGAGATCTGTCAGCCACACATCTATGATGTGAATCTCCTGTTCCATCACATCCCCAAGGTGCTCCACTGGACTAAGAGCTGATGATTGTGAAGGCCATTTGAGGACGATGAACTCCCTGTAATGTTTAAGAAAACAGCTGATCTGAGCTTTGTGCAAGTGCTTTGGTGACAGTGGGAAGGAAAAACTCTCTTATAACAAGAAGGATCCTCCAGCATAACTAAGTTCAGGGAGCGGTGGCCATCTGCCACAACTGGTTTAGAGAGAGGGGAGGAAGACAGGACAAAGACACACTGTGGAAGAGACCCAGAGATTAATAATAATTAATAATTAAATGCAGAGCAGTGCATAAACACACATAAACAAAAGGTTACTGAAGATGAAACACTCAGTGCATCATGGGAAACCCCAGCAGCCTTGATGTATTGCAGGGTAACTAATAGATGGACAATGGTCAATGGTAACTTTATGTCCCCAATAATTGATTAGCAGCATGTCCACACATCAAAAAACATATACACAAATGTAAAAAAGAAGAAGAACAGCCCAAGTTTCATCATTAGTATCAACAAAGTGTAATGTTCAACAGTGATGGCAACAATGCTTATGGTTTAGTGACTGGACCAGACTGGACCTGAGTCCAGTCCAGTCCTTACTGGTCAAAGACAGATTACCGTACCAAGCAATGGATATGAAACACTAAAACAGATTCGATAAAACTTTTATAAAAAGGTCATCATTTCAGATGAAACGTTAAAAACTCTCAATCTCCTTAAAAAGTACAGGTGTTGATCTTTAAAAATAATTGATCACACCAAGAAGCAAATTCATCCACAACAGGCCCATGGGAATATTCTCCACCATGAAGGAGACTTACAATGATTGTGTCATCCACAAATTTCAAATGTCTATTAGCCCAGGTACTATGACAGTCATTAGTATACAAAATATATAATAGGGGGGCGAGACAACGTCCCTGTGGTGAATCAGTAGAAGATTTCTGCTGTTTGGAAAAACAGCCGTTGTTTCACAACATCTGCCAGTTAAAAAGTCTAAAATTCAAAAAACAAGATTAGATCAGCAAAAAGATGTGGCTGGATTATTAGTATTAAAAGCTGAAGAAAAGTCAGTAAATAGGAGCTGAGCATGGACCTTAGCCCCATCCAGATGGCAATATAGGAAATTTAATGAAGTGACCACAGCATCATCAACACCTCTACAAGACCTGTACGCAAATTGCAGTGAATCAGTATGCTTTTCTGCCTGCTGCAGAATCTTGATGAGCTTTTCAAAGGATTTCATCACTAGAGATGTTAAAGCAACAAGCCTAAAATCATTTAGGGATGTAGGTTTTGTAGTCTTTGCAACTGGAACTGTGAGATGTGAGAAAAGATGCTGCATAATTGCTCAGCTCAGGCTTTTAGCACCTGGCCACATATATCATCAGACCCTGGACTTTTATTAGTCTTGGTCAATTTAAAAAAAGATTGGCTGATTGGCTTAGTGGGGATAGGTTAATTGGAAACTCTAAATTGCCCATATGTGTGAATGTGAGTGCGAATGGTTAGTGTTAGCCCTGTGACAAACTGGCGACCTGTCCAGGGTGTACCCCGCCTCTCGCCCCAAGGGGGCAGCTGGGATAGGCTCCAGCGCCCCCCGCGACCCTGAAAAGGATAAGCAGAAGCAAATGGATGGATGGATGGATGGATGGATGGATGGATGGATGGATGGATGGATGGATGGATGGACGTATTTTCCTTTAATGAGCAGCTGAATAGTTGTACAAAGTGACAATTGAGTGTTATTTGTTAACTGTTGCGCTATGCCAATCTATACTGTTAGTTGCAGCTAACTAAAATAAAGAGACAGAGATAGTAATATTGTCTTCTCTTCTGTTCTAATTAAAACAAGAAACCCAATCGGTACTTTTCAAAGTGTGACTGGCCCTTTTATGTTACTTTGTAGGGCCATCTCATGTAGATACTAATTTTTGCTGAATAAAACACGTGGGATTCAAAAGGATGCTAATCATATCTTTCCCAGCCACAATCACTCAACCATAACAGACGTTTTGGTTGCTGGTCAGGAAAGGATCAATTAAGATACATATCTAGTGTAATTAAAATGAGTTATTAGTGGTACAGAGTCTCTCATTAAATATTTTGAGACAGATTTACTGTACGTAGGTAAAGTGTATGGTTAGTCAAGCAGCTGGCAATGAGCTTGAAAATATGAGCACGCACAAATAAAAGGCATGCACAAATAAGCATGCAAACATTCCTTGTGTGTGTTTGCACTTTATTCCTTTCTTCTTAAACTGTAACTGCAAGAACAACATAATGGCAGTCATCAAATTTACAATGTAAATGTGTTTGTGGGACATCTAAATAGTCTTTAGGACAACTGGAAAATAACTAGACAAACAAAAACTACAAAGCGTGGTTGGTGGATAAACAAATTAAAGTCACTTTTTAAAGACAAAGACAAAAACTCTAATGATGTCTGCTCAGACTTTTAAATTACATCACGACCACAGACAACAAAGACTTTCTTTAGAGTGACTCACAAAAGAAGCCAGCTTATGCTGATCTAAAAGGGAGATGCATTTTTGTATAACAACCAACTCCTTTTTTAAATGTCTGTTAAAACATAGTTTCTGAGTCAGACTTAATATTGAAAATATACTACAACACTTAATGACTGTCAGTGCTGACACATTATATCTAAGTTATATGTGACAACTCTTTATTGACTCATGCTCCTTTGTATGTTTGGCTTCAGTCTACTCGGTTTTTTGGGTTTTTTTTTTTTTTTATTTGACTCTCATTTCAGTGTAGGCTGGTTTTGGAGTGTATAGAGCCAGAGGTGTCATATGAGTGGGTAATGTGGACACAAAAATGTAGACAGAGACTGAGTGAATAAACAAAAGAAAATCTTTATTTAGATGAAGCTGAAAATCCAAAGGGCAAATGTAAAGTGGATCCAAAAATCAGGGAAACCACTCAGGCAGAGAAACAACTCGGCCTACAAACAGTATGACGCAACAAGGAACAAACTGAGGCCTTAAATAAACACATGAGGTAAACAAGGGAAGTGGATACGGGAGCGTGACGAAACAAAGATGAACTAATTAAACAAAACAAGGAAATAAAATGGAATATATAAAACATGAGAGACAAAGACTACCAAAATATAACTGGAATTAACTAAAACATGAGAACACCTAACACAGAGAACAATATAATATAATATTTTAATATAATATATAAGAAGAATTAAGAAAGCTAGATAGCAAAATGAAAACTAGGAATAGGATGTAAACCAAAAAAACAACCATGAATATCTGCTATAGATCACACTAGAAAACTTGAAACTAAGACCAAAAACTGAAACTGATAACTCAGACTCAAAAGTCCACAACTCAGAATACCAGGTCAAAAAGCCCAGAACCATGATACTAGGTGTATAATTCGTTCGACACAGACACACATTTTGAAGTTTTGCTTACACCACCACAGTCTATTTTACATGAAACAATACATGGTTGATTGAAATTTAAGCTTTAAGCTTTATTTCAGGGGGTTTTACCAAGAAAATGCTTTAAGTGTTTAGGAATTACAGACATTTTTGCACATATTACCCTACATCCTCGGGCTCAAAATCAACTGGACAAATTGACTGGCAGACCTGAAAAACCACAGAAGACAACTGAAGTGCATAATGACAAAATTATTGCCGTGGCTAAGAAAAACAACTTCACAAACAAGTCAAGAACACTTTGGAGGACAGAGGCGTATCACTGTTGACATCTAAATCAAGAGATGCCTCCACGAATGGAAATACAGAGGGTTTATAACATGATACAAGCTGCTGGTTACACGCAAGAAAAGGAAAGCCACATTAGACTTTTCCAGAAAACGTCTAAAGGAGGCTGAACAGTTCTGAAATTAAGAAATAAAAAAATCTTCGGAAAGATGAAATCGAGATGAACTTGTACCAGAATGATGGGGGGAAAGTATGGGAAAGGAGAGAGACAGCTCATGATCAGAAACATACCACATTATCTGTCAAACATGCTTCTCGGTTTTTTTTTTGTTTGGTTGGTTGGCTTTTTACTTCTGTTTACTTTCTTTTGACAATATAGTTTGCTGTTATTTTATTATTTGTATACATACAAATACATACATTGTGAACTCTTGTTCACGAGTGATGGGAGAAGGGGGCGGGAGATCGACAGATGGATCGGTGCTGCGGCTGCAGTGATGCGGACGCTGCATCGGTCTGTTGTGGTGAAGAGAGAGCTGAGTGTAAAAGCAAAGCTCTCAATTTACCAGTCTACCCTCACCTATGGTCACGAGCTGTGGGTAGTGACCGAAAGAACGAGATCGCGGATACAAGCGGCAGAAATGGGTTTCCTCCGAAGGGTGGCTGGACTCTCCCTTAGAGATAGGGTGAGAAGTTTGGCCATCCAGGAGGGGCTCAGAGTAGAGCCGGTGCTCCTCCACATCATCGAAAGCCAGTTAAGGTGGTTCGGGCATCTGATAAGGATGCCTCCTGGACGCCTCCTGGGTGAGGTGTTCCGGGCATGTCCCACCGGTAGGAGGCCCCGGGGCAGACCCAGGACACGCTGGAGAGATTATATCTCTCGGCTAGCCTGGGAACGCCTTGGTGTTCCCCCGGATGAGCTGGAGGAGGTGGCTGGGGAGAGGGAGGTCTGGGCTTCTCTGCTTGGGCTGCTGCCCCAGCGACCCGGCCCCGGATAAGCGGAGGAAGATGGATGGATGGATGGACATGTTTGAAAGAAAACAGTCAGTCAATTATAAATGCAGAGAGACCCACAAACAAGTAGCCCCAGTGGCATTTCAAAGGAGAAAACACATCATTTGATGATATCCATGGATTTCAGGCAGTGACTGACTGCAGAGGACTTTGCAACACAGTATTTTAAAATATCCATCCATCCATTCGCATATATGTATAAATTTATATCTTTACATTACTTTTGGAATGAGTCTGCATTTCAGTCACATCTTAAATGTTTGAATTAAAAATCCACTGTGTCAGTGTACAAAGGCAAAAGTACAGGTCTTTGTCCAACACATGGACACAGTTATGGATCTAACTGTAGCCCTAGACACAGTAAATTATAGTTCCTCAAATATAAAGTCCAATTCTAGAGAAATTTGGAGATTTCTTTCTTCTTTTCTTCTTCTCTTTTAAATCAAACTCTCTCTCAAAGGGAGAGAGAGAGTGATGAGTTCAAGATAATTACAGATTTAACATCATTGTGGCAGTAAACATGCAAACATCTAGCTCAGCAACTGACTCACTAAATTGCTGACAAAACCGTTTGTCATTTTTAAACACAAACAAACAGAAATTAGCATTTAATACAGTTTAAGTTATGCAAAAAGTACTGAAGTGAAATAAATCATGTAGAGAGAGCAACAGATTTTTTAAAAGTCAGAGAATTTAAAAAGTTAATATTTTCTAATGTGAAGGTAATAGTCTTTTTTTTTGCCTGATTTCTACAAATCCATCTAGTAGCTACTGACTGATTACACAAAAAAATTAAATTGATCTTATAGAAGAAACAGGATGTGACGAAGTTATTAAGACACACCATCGATAAATCTGTAAGTTGTCTAGACCAGTTTTTGAAGAAATCCAGTAGTTATATAATAAACGTAGCCTGGAATTACAGATTCACCAAAAATCAACTCCTTGGATAGATACACATGATTCACTGATAAACCTTACAACAGTCCCCACCATCTTCCTTAAAGCCACACTAATCATGCTAAAGAAAAGTGTGGTCTGATAAATATAGTAGGCATTAACTTTTAGCAGCACATAAAGAAAAACAAACCCACATATCTGACTTATTCTGCTCAAATACAGGCTAGTGACTTATCTTAGACATGTCGGAGTGATTGAGTCTGAGTAACTTGTTGATTTCAACACAGTCTTGAACAAGTTGTTACAAAGTGTGATGGTGGTTGTGGTTTCTAAATGTTATCGAAGGTCATGGGCATGTTAAATCCAGGCTATTGGCAGTAATTATCAAAGGGCACTCCAGCCTCTCCTAGTGACGTCAGACACTGACCTCAGTAGGGCTGCAGGCAGTGGGTCAGCCCCTTGGCAGTGCATCCACTTCAGATTAACATTAAGATAACGTGACAGCGCTGAGACTTTGAGCTCAGTAAGGCAGAGGATTAACTACCTCTATACCTGCAGTGCCTACCTAGAGCTAGTGCATCCCAATTCCATACTACGTACTAACATAAGCAGGGCTAAACTATCTAATGCATTCACACTGAAAGAGTTACTAAAAGTATACTAATAGATTTGTAACTCACAGCTCCAAATTGCAGTTGGTTTCTGACAGTGCTAATCTAAACCCATGACCATTTCAGGTCAGCTTACTTATGAAGGAGTGTTAGTCAGTGAAAGCTGTTGCATAAAGTCTTTTGTACCTTCTGTGGTCCACTAAACATTATATAGCCCCTGGAGCTGTGAAACAAAGCTAACATCAGCTAACATGGAAACAAGCTAGACTTTACCAATTGAATTAACATCCATGAATAAGGGGTATTATTGTAAGAAGGGTTTTTTTCACCAGATAAACTTATTATTCCATTAAATATCACAGTGAATTATAGATGCACTCTGATAACTGAGCTAGCTTGTCAGGTCCTGATTTAGCTTGTTAGCAGCGCTTCCCTCGTCCAAATATGATTTAAGCTAACCAGTGCCATTGTGGTGTTCATCTGTCACGTACAGCTTATGGTTAAGTTTAATTTACTGCAATCTGTAAAGCGAATCACAGCATGATTCACAGCTATAGTGCATGTTTTTGTGTCATTTCACCCCTGAACATAGTTAAATATGCACATTAATTAGTGGCTTTCAAACTGTGTGAAAGAAGAATATAGCATATATGGTACTTCTTATTTGTTTACTGATTTAGTGGTAGGTTTGCTGGAGAGAAAACTCAGAGTAGACAGAAGATCTCAAATAAACTTAAAGCCTGTTAGCCTGCCTGCCTATTAACCACGTCCCCATTATGGGCTTATTGGCAGAGCTGGTCCTGAACCAGCTGTAAATATAATTAGTGACCATACTGTGCTGGAAGTGCCTCATGTTGACTCTTGCTTTCCACCCCACAGTTGCAGGCCCTCTCTCTGCTGGCTTTGCTTCTTAAAACTGATCCAATAACTCCTGTTTTGAGTGGCAATGCTTGTTTTTATGGATTTACATCACACCAGCCACCATGCACTATGACACATTTCGCTCTGCCCAGTCAAAATATGGGTAGACTTGGTGGCAATGAGGCAAAATCCTGGGAATCAGATTTCCTGCAGTAAGGCCAAGTCAGTGAACGGCGGCTAACTGCTTCCAGCAAGCTTTAGTCTACAGAGAAAATATTTTTCCTCAAAATATTATCATGTGTTACAGCTGTAGAGAAGAATACTGTTCGCTTTGTGAACACGCATTCATGAAATGTGAGTGTATATATGCACACACAAGTAAGTGTATTAGCTTTCACAGTATGCAATCACGCTGTCAGTATAATGTAAAGGCTTCAATAAGGGAGTGGGGTATAGCTGGAGCAATAAGTGGGGTTTCTTGCTGTATACTACTGAAACTTCCAGCAGTTCTTTAACCAAAAGAACATGTCTAGATTTCATTAAGTAAATGAAATAGAACTTTTCTTTTAAGATCACTGCACAGGTTATGGTATATGTGCTGTTCACTATTAGCAGAAGCTGCAGCTCAGAGCCAAGACTCAGTTTTCATCGGAGACAAAAATGAAGGGAGCAAGCCAACCAGCCCAGCCCCCTCCCACAGAGCACCCTGAGACCAACTTCTGTATTATGTCTGTGGTTTCTCACTCAGCAGTGACTGACAGGCTGTACTATAGGTAATGAAAATATTATAGCAGACCATATAATGTGTTTTCATAATGCTATCAGTAGCAATGATCTTACAAGCTGCTCACTTTGCTTGCAGGGAATCTGTTTAATTTATCTGGCTGCCAGTTTCCTCGATGTGATAGCAACAGCAGCCCACTGATATCTGTCCTTCAATAAGAGTCGAGCATTTCCTGCATGTCTCCTGTCTCCTAGTGTGTGGAGGTTTCTCAGGGTTTTGCAGTTTTAACAGGGCACTTTGAATGCAACATTTACACTTTATGTTTTTGACATAAACTTTACATTCTGCTCTGCAAAAGTAGGAACCAAATGTGATTTCATTAACTCTCTGGGTCTTATCCTGTAAGAGGATTGCTGAAGCAGTCAGTTCTGCCTCTATACTTAAACTGGTCTGGTCTTAGAATCAGTACTGGAGATAATGACAATACTTGGCATTTTAAATTATATGGGGTTGTTCCTCTCTAAATGAGACGTGTAATATTTGAAGTTGTTTTTTTTTTTATTCTAAGTAACTCCGAAAAAACACTTCTTATATCACATTTGTGCTTCTATTGTCTATGTATAAATAACATTTAACTTTCCATAATGAAAGTCATTTAACAGAAGTTATTATAAATTATAAACGATCCCACCTGTCACTCTAATAATAAAAACATTTTCTGCTTAATTATTGGGTCCTGCTTTTGTCTCTTTGCAATGTTAACTGCATGGATAGCCCCTAAGAATACATTTGTGTGGATGGCCACGTGCTGCACCAGTCAACGTGAAGAAAAACAGAATAGAAACTTTCTGTCTTTGAAAGATGATGATGAATGAAAACGACTTAGGTTTCAGAGAACGGAAAGAAAGAAAGAAAGAAAGAAAGAAAGAAAGAAAGAAAGAAAGAAAGAAAGAAAGAAAGAAAGAAAGAAAGAAAGAAAGAAAGAAAGAAAGAAAGAAAGAAAGGAAAGATGTTGTATCATCGATAAATTTCTGCATGTGGGCACTTGTGGCCACATACTGCAATGGGGGAGGGGTTCCCTTAAAGGCCAAATGAGGACAAGTGTGTGTGTGTGTGTGTGTGCACGCAGATGTAGAGAACATATATAAGTGTGCAGCTCAATTCCTGTTTTTATGGGAAGCAGTAAAAAAAGGCCTGTTATCCCCAAAGTGGCACAAGCTGTGACCTAATGCCACATCTAGTGAGCCACTACACACAGAGAGGGATCAGCTACTGAACGAAGCCATTTAAATCTCAGCCTGATGGATATGCCATCCTAAATTAAAACCATATGAAAGACTCTGATGGAAGATTATCCCGATCCAGATTATACAGAAACAGTGAAAGAAAACGATTCAATGCAATTAGATGTAATTGGAGAAACCGGAGCTAGGGCAGGAGAGCTAATTAAAGGAGCATGAACCTGCGTTGTTTATGGGAAACTGTTGCACTTTGCGCCATGCGAGAATTTGCTACACATGTTTAACCTGAAACAAAAGCACTGGCCTATATGAAATATGGGGATTTAATCCTGCTTAAGGATGCAGTGACCGCACACCTACAGAAAGAACACACACACACACGCGCGCACACACACACACAGAAACCATTGAGAAAAGTAATATACACACTCTGTGAGCTAAATCTCCCTAGGCCTGTAATTTCCTGGCCGCACGTGCTGAAAAAGAGGCCGGACTCAAAAATACATCTTGACTGAGTTACAGTCTTATTCCTATCTGCCCTACTCGTCTCACATGTTATCATAATTAACTCTGTCAGCGTGAGGATGGCGTTCAGTAAGGGTCTTCCAGTGTTTACTTTTTTCCCAGCAAATAAACGCAAACAGATACTTCATCCTAGCAGGTTTGACTTCGACCTATCCCAGTTACAAGAGCTTCAAGCATGTGAAACTCTCCCTGTGTTCGGAGAGCGCTTTAGAAAAGCGGTATTCCCAAAAGACTTTTTTTTTAAGTCACTCCAGAGGTATGTGGAAAATAGTTTATCCCAGGTTGCTGGCTGTGAATGTGCCCTACAGAAGGAAATTTCCCTTCCAGAGAGTTCGGTGGTTTGTGCACAGTGTGTTCCAGCATAAATCATAGACTAATATATCTCTGAGAGAGATGGCTGTGCTCTGGCATTTGCTCAGTTTGGAAACGGTGGAATATTTACCCTTTTGAAAATGGCACTGCCAGATGTTGCATGAAATATGAAGCCCATAAAGTGCGATAAAAGCGTGTGAGATCAGCAGTCGGTAACTTTACAAGCTGCAAAAGCACAATATGATATACAGCTGGCCATGCGTGAAGTGAGATGACAGATAGAGCAAACATGACAGTATAGAAAATAGGAAGAGTGAAAACAGGAAGTCTAGTCAGCATATATTCTCTTTAACCCCTACTACGTAGCCACTCTCACACACTCAGATGACAAGAACCCCGGTGCACTTCACTTCACGTTCATGCTTTCTGTTATTAAATATGAAGTTTGCAACAGAATATGCTCCTTTGTATGATTATAAGATTAGATTATAATTATGGAATAAATTTACTCAAACCTTTATGGAGTATAATACGTACATGTTTAAACCCCACAATGGAAAACAACCACAGTTTAGGGAATGTCACATGACAATATTAAATACATTTCATCCACAAGCCTAACTTCCAGGTTGCCCTGATGTGCCTCCACACTGGTAGTCATTTCTGATTACAGGCCAGCCCAATTGCCTCCTTCACATGCATGAGCCACTGAAAATGTCAATGTCAACCAAACATGTACTCAAATATGTGTGCAGGATGGCATCTGTGTGTGTTTTTGCAACTGAGGTTAAACCCGTGGTAAACATCCTGACCTGTGAATTTCACAAACTGCTTCCTGAATCTTGCATTTTAATATCATATGAAACACTTCATACTAACTACATTGTAACACATGCAATTTGCATCCAACATGTTGCACCATCTATAATATGGAAAAAAAGCAGCAGTTTGGCTGCAGATGCACCATCGATTGTAAATGCTGAAATGTCTAAAGGAAGGAAGAATATGAGCAACTTCCTTTATTCCTTTCTTGCGATACTAAAAGGATAAGTGTGCAAAAAAAAGGGGGGAGGGGCAACTTTGTCCTTTTTGCAATCACAAAAACACACTGAAACTATAAGAAGGCACACAAAAACAGTTATTCATCTCATCAGAGGGAGCGTGGGAGAAGGCAGGGCTGCAAAGAATGTCAATTTTAGAAATGATAGATCTCCTGTTAACGAAGCAAATAACTGCAAACACCAAAATTACAGTGCAACTGGAGCCATGCAAATAAACCATCAAGGCAAATTTGAATAAATTGCACCAGAGGAAGCACAATGTCAATCTACTGTTCAGTTTATTCTGTGTATAGTTATCAATGCCAAATTCAGACAGCAGTCATAACTATTAAAAGATTAAGGTGTCTATTAGTGACAGAGCATCTTGCAGATGTAGACATGATTACCTTCACAGATCTATGAATGTATATGCAGTTTTTCATTTACAAGATATCATACAGGACTTAACCGTGCTGCAGCAATATCAAAACAAATGGACAGAGGACGTCAGTTTACAAGTTGTACTTGGAGAGAAAGGCATTCATCTGAGCCATTACACCTGTTCCTTGTAGCTCGGTTCAAACACAAACACACACAGGATACGTTCACATCCTTCACTGTTCTGGATGCCTACAGCCTTTTTGGTGGTTGGGCCAGGTTAGTGCAGTCCAGCTGGATCTGTCACCCTTCCTCACAGAAAAGCCTATAAATGACTCTGGCACAGCAATAGAGTCTTTTCAAATGTACTAGATTCTCCAAAACAGCACAGTCTGACACACTAGTCAAAACTAATTTTCACTTGTAGGTTAGGATTTGACAACTAAACTAACAAACTCAGACAGTGACATATGTTACTGTCTATATATTAATTCGGTGACCGATGTTGTTCCTTGGCGGTACATTTTTGGTAAACCAAATAGGGAATTTCGCTCCACCAAAATACAGAAACCAGCCTTCCTTCAGAAGAAACTCTCCTGCTCGAGCGGTAAAGAAGCCGGTGTGTTGAAGCAGACGGTGAATTGAAAACTTAAGAAGTCTGAATGCACCATCTAGTGGAGAAACCCGACAGGGGCGTTTTTACGAGCTAGGTAACCTGCAGAGCCAAACCACTGGGATGTATATAGTTGTTTTAGGGTGTGGATAGAAAATTATTATCGTTAATCTATTTTTATTAACATATCAGAATAGCAACGAAGCTAGTTTGCTGCTTAATTATCTAATTGTTTATAAGCTATGGGGAGTAAAGACCGAGGTTTATCACAAATGCGACATCGCGAGCACGGCCACGAGGTGAGCTGCCATCGCCTGATGCGCGTGAGACAGGCGAGCCGATTCCCGCATGCGCAATGCGCTCTGGCTTCCCTGCTTCCAGGAGATTGGGAGAAGAGGATGCGGCTGAGCGGCCGGCACGGACCGACTGCTTAACGGGCAAATCTTAGTCATAGATTTCCACTTGCCTTTTCTTTTTCTTTTTTTCTTTTTTTTTAGTTTCTTGCCAAATTTGCTGTTTGATGTCGAATTGGAACCGGAGTAGCGAATGAACTGAGGGCAGAAGAAGAAGAGGGGGAGCGAAACAGTTACTGACAGGAGTTGGGCATCATATTGCCACCGGATGTCATTATACGCTTTTAAATATCGAGGACGTAAGTAATTGCATCTTTTTTAAAATACTGCGTGGGTTTTAAGTGTCATTGTAATGTGTTTTTGAGTATACTTTGTTCTTTTGAGTTTATCAAACATGAAAACAACCAGTTTTGAGCTTTAATTTTGGAGTTAATTAGAGAGGAGTCCAGCCTTTTGTATACCAGAAATAATGTATTGAAACGCTGGCGGTTGGAGACTTTTAGTCACATTTCTATGGCTTTGCACGCTACTAAGAACTACAATATCAGCCCTCGGTGCCTTTCAGCTACCACCTGTTACCACCTTCCCGAATAAAGCTGACTGAAGTAAATTACTTGTTGGACCCCTTTTAAAATAAAAAGGGCGATCTGTTCAATGTTTTTAATCCCCACCATTGCAAAAACGACAATATCGCTGCTGTGCCGTGTGCAGGTTGTATTATCTGTTTTCCTTTATTTATGTATTTTTTATTTTTGGGGTATTTTTTTCATAGCACATGTAAGCAGATAACCATCCGGCAGGCTGTCAAATGGTTGGGCATTTGTTCTTAGGCCTACATCTAAGCTCGTTGATCAATTGAATGTAAGCCTCTTGAGCGTTCAGGGCGAAACCTGCTGACACATGCGCCCCAGTCTTTTTGTTCTTGCACAGACCCGGTTAACCCTCTCTTATCTGATCTCCCTCCGCGGCCCTCTGCGGCTCAGCTAAACCCTGGACGGGATGTGTTATTATTCTGAAATCCTACAAATAAAGTTATCCTCATAAAGCTATGAGCAACTCTGTGGTCAACACTCAACGCTTTCCTTCCACCGAGCGCTCACTGGTGGGCAGTAGTTACTGTACACTTCGCAATTAATTATTTAAAGAGCAGCTGATCTGACGCATAGGATTAATTATAGATTAATATAGAGACACCTGCTCCCAGCTCTCAATTGAATAAAAGGGGTTTGTTATGCAATGCTTCCTAATCAATGGGGTGCCAATCGCCCTCTGCATTATTACTGACGTATGTGTGCATTTTTTTTTTTTTTTATCTGTCCATGTGTTACTCAGTATCCTCCATCCATTTTCCTGTAGTTATCGCTAACTGATGGGAGTGGCCAGCAATCATAATAATCAACTTCCTGTGGAGGTTTGTTGTGAAGAGGTGACTAATGTGCACCTTCAATGGAGAAAAGAGTCAAAAGAAAAAAAAAACTTGCTCATGCTAATCTCAGTACTGAAGGCCTTGACTCCAGGGAGTGATTTAAACATATTATTTTTTAAATGTTTGACTTTAGTCCAGACATCATTTACCAATAGAGTGTATGCACAGTGCATATATTAGCAATACATGCAAGGATTGCCATTAGGAGTAACTCTCACTGAGTTTAACATTCTTCTCTATCTCTCCACCACAGAGTAATCTAGACCAAAGGCAGAGCCATGGAGGTTGTAACGCATCTTGTGAATGACACTGTAGAGTTTTACAAATGGAGCCTTACTATAGCAGGTAAGCTGGGATCTCTTGGTTGGAAACAACACACAATATATGCACATCTGTGGAGTGACAACATGGTTTGTTCAACAGTGGCTGCATAATCAGAATAATGGATGAGTATAAATTCACCGAAATTGATCAATGTGTCTTGTTTTCGTCATCATGCAGTCATTTGTAATGTATAGATGCGCTTGCTGCTGGTATATGGAGTGCAGAGAAAAATGCAAAAGTAAACATACTTGGTGCTTTGCAAGTGTGATTACATATATATGTGTTGAGCCAGGAAGAACATTTTTACCTTCTAATTATATCCTGTGTACTGTTTCTATAGGGCTGATATATGAATGCCAAACTATAACTTCTATAGCCCGTGTCCTTAATAAAAAAAGAAACTTGGTCCGCACAAAAATATTGTGATTTTTAAATATTTTGAGGGTTTGTGGATCAACTTTACAACACATATGTTTATTAATGTTTCAGTTGAATCCATTCTGATATTTACAGCTTAACTTGTGCTTTTTTTTTCACCCTTAAAATTAACTGTAACCCTTTTACCATCAGACAAGAGGGTTCAGCACTGGCCCATGATGTCCTCTCCCTTCCCCACTCTGGCTATCAGCTGCCTGTACTTGATCTTTCTGTGGGCAGGGCCTAAGTACATGCAAGGTCGCCAGCCCTACACACTCAGGAAGACCCTCATAGTCTACAACTTCAGCATGGTGGTCCTCAATTTCTACATCGCCAAAGAGGTCAGTGCCATATGTGGCTTGGCTAAACTGAAAATACAATTTTTGTCCATCAAACTTTCAACTTAATCTCGCTGTCAAATAACCATTATTTGCACAAGTCAGAAGCGGCTGCAGTATTCTGATGTCAGCAATAACGCTCATGTAACATGTTTGCAGTGAAGCCCAAAGCAGGCACATCTGTCATTGAAGGCACTGTACCAAACTGACCAAATAACAGCATTTCAGTCCCGTCAGAATTTTCAAAACTCTTACCTGAGTGAGTTTGAAGTAGCTTCCTTGATCACCCATTTTCTCTTGTAACTCCGTCATGTGGACTGAACAGCCCTTACTCTCTACTAGAAGTAACTGGAGGGCACCCAGTAAGATTAGGTGGGGAAGCCTTTGTATTGAATAAATAAACAAATATTTTATTTTGGTGCATCAGATGTCCAGTCGATTAGAAACATAAGACAAAGGAGAAATTTGATTTTTGGATATACATATTTTTTTAACTGTCTATGTGACTTCAAATGAGTAGGCATCATATTTGGTAATTTACATTAACAAAGTCTTGTATTGTATACATGGCAATGCATCTGCAAAACATGTTTGATTCTACAAGAAAAAGGAAGAGGGGAGATTCATGTGAACTATAGGAGCACATAGTCTCTTTTACTAATTTGATCAAATTACTGTCTGCTCATATTCTTAATATAATCTTTAATCAACTGGAGGTCCTATCTGCACAGAATATCATGTTTGGTCCCGCTCTCTGTGCGTTTACAATATTTTAACAGTGCTTACATGAAAAAGGGTAATTGAACAAGAGTGACTTGCAGTAGTTGTCGGTCTCTGCAGATCACAGGCAGAATCTGGTGTTCTGTTCTCATCCTTGTTCTGACTTTGTGGTTTGTGTCCTCTCATCAGCTCCTACTAGCCTCCAGAGCAGCCGGGTACAGCTACCTCTGTCAGCCTGTAAACTACTCGAATGATGTCAATGAAGTCAGGGTAGGTTCCCAGCAATCTAAGAACATCCATTGTACACAATTTACCTCTGCACTGGACATATTTAGGGTAAAATAACATTAATATGACACTGTTTTTTTAAGCTTTTACTAATCTCTTGTAAAGCAGTGGGGCTGCAGTATTGACACAGAAGGGAAGAGCTCCATTTCTTTATTGTTCATATGTCACTATAAGCATGAAGGAGAGAAAGGGCAGAGAGATACTGTATATCTCTAGTGATTTCAGCACAAAGAGGGTTTGGCCTGACACTCAGAGGGGCAGGACCAGTCAGTCTCGCCACCCTTAAGCTCCGCCCCATCTCCACCTTTAGGCCTTAAGGATAAGAGATGCCAGAGCAAGATGGTTTAGAGAGCAACCTTGTGTACTGTGTGTCACAAGGAGAGTAATTTGTACTGTGACAGAGTTAAATAGGATAACAGAGAGAGAGAGAGAGATTTTGACATGCTCTGTTAGTATAAAAGGGTTACTAAAAATATTTGATTTGCTGATCTCTCCAAAGAGCCTCTGTTGCTACATTTTCTATAAAATGTAGCAACGGAGAAGAATACCAATAAGCTCAGTAAGCTAGAGTTCACCACTAAAGAAATATGAATATACAAATATATGATTACATATGTTATTTTATGTGGGATTCTAATGTTGTCTAGAGTTGCCATTGGCTCTGTTTACAATGATCTTAACTTCATGTAATCATTGAAACAGTCCTTTGCAGAAGATTTGTTACCCACAATAGTTCACTGAAGGAACTCAGAAAATCAGACACAGGCTGTAAAGCCATGAATATGATCTAAATAGGACCTTAACCTCCTGAGACCTGAGCTTTTGTTTAGGATGCAAGGGATGCAACAGGTCTGTGTTGAGAAGAGTGAAATATAAGATGCAAAAATCTCAGTGGTCTCAAGATGTTAACTGACTTCAGTGACGTATGTGAAGGATTCAGATCAGTGTGCTGTGATAATTCACCCTGCCTCATTTTATATCTTTAGATAGCCTCGGCTCTTTGGTGGTACTACATCTCCAAAGGAGTGGAGTTCCTGGACACAGTGTTTTTCATACTGCGGAAGAAGTTCAACCAAGTCAGCTTCCTGCACGTCTACCATCACTGCACCATGTTCATCCTGTGGTGGATTGGAATCAAATGGGTTCCTGGTGGACAATGTGAGTCAAAGAATCAGACTAGAGCTTGTCTTTGTACTTGGAACTGGAAGACAGGTACAGCAGTTTAGTAATAACAACCACCATCACCTCTGATATATATATGTAACCGTTTCCACAGCATTTTTTGGCGCAACCATCAACTCTTCCATCCACGTCCTCATGTACGGGTACTATGGCCTGGCTGCCTTGGGTCCGCAGATGCAGAAGTACCTCTGGTGGAAGAAATACCTCACTATTATCCAGATGGTGAGTGGCACCTTAAAGGATGCGAAACACCGAGCTTGTGAAGCTGACAATGAATTGCTTTAAATGTGCTAAAATGAGCGCTTAATTAATTTTTTGCATGTATTTAATTAACTATATCTGAATTTGTTGAACTCTTACAGACTTAATTAGACCTCTCCATCAGCAACGAGTCTCTTTAAGTCTGCCACATTTATTACTGAAAATAGGTTGAATAGGGAATATTGATATTATATTAGAAAATCAACTTTAAAATCTGTAACTATATTTTCCTCTTTCCTTCACATTTAAAGGATTAATACAATTGGTTATCATATCAGTATGAAACATTATTTAATTGTTATAAACTTTTAATATAGTGATAATAGGCTATAATAGGATATAGTAACACATTAGTCTAGCACAAGGACCCTGGTTTGATACTGGGAAGGAGACGCAAACCCAACCTCAGGGGATCACAAGCTAGTCCCAAGTCTGGATAAATGGGAGGGCCTCATCAGGAAAGGCATCCGGTGGTGAACCACTGGGAATAAGGGAGCAGCCATAAGTACCTTTTGTACTCATTATACTTGGGAACAGGAGTGAAGTCAGCCCTCTGAAACAGCTCTATGCACGTGAAAGACAAATATGTCGGCTTTAGTGTTAAGCAGTTAATCTGACAGTTCTTTGTTTGTTATTGATTTCTGTCTGTTTCAGTGATAATTCCAATTTTAATATGTAGTAGCATATTCCAAAATTCTGACTGCTTCAGTGACATTTGTTTTAACTGTATTTTTAATCTTTTTTTCTTATGTGCTCAACAGATCCAGTTCCACGTAACCATCGGCCACGCCGGCCACTCCCTCTACACCGGTTGTCCATTCCCCTGCTGGATGCAATGGGCTCTGATTGGCTACGCCGTCACCTTCATCATTCTCTTCGCCAATTTCTACTACCACGCTTACCGACGCAAGCCTGCCTCTTCGCGGAAAGGAGGGAAGCCCATCACAAACGGCTCCTCTGTGGTAACTAACGGTCATAGCAAAGTGGGGGAAGAGGAGGAGGACGATGAGGAGGACAACGGAAAGAGGCAAAAGAAAGGAAGAGTGAAAAGGGAGTGAAGAAGGAAACGGGGCTTGCTTTGCAATAAAGCAGACAGTTGTTTTACAGGCCAGAGAAGGAGGGAGGGGAGGGATAGACAGAGTTCAAACCAGACGATCATCCCTGCAAATAAAGTGGATGGATGTGATTTGGGACCAACTTGCTGAAGTGAATGGTTAGCAGTGTGTGTTCATTGGGTATGTCTGTAAATGGTTCTGGTTTTGAGAGGACGAGAGTGTCGATTGTCTCCATGACAGATTTTTTTTTTTTTTTTATTAAATCCAGATAAGAAAAGAAAAACGCTGTTCATGTAGGCCCACCCCCCGTTTCTCTGTCCAGCTCTGTTTTGGACCATAGTAGGACCAAAATATTAAAGGAACTGCATCCTGCTCAGCATCCACTTACTTTCAATCGGAATCCACCTCCAACTTTTGTACTCTGGATTCCAGTTCTGGTTAAAAGCTTAATAGTGTTTAATAAGCTAATTTAATTTATTTTCTAGTGCTTTCAAAGAGTATTAATTAATTTTATCTGTTAACAAGGAAAAAAAACATGCAAAACTTGGATCTTTTTTTTTTCTTTTTGGTTTGGGGGGTAATCATTGTTTACAAATTCTTAGTTTACCTTAACGTGGGTAGCAAACAAAAAAAAAACATGTCTCTACAATATCTGCCATCAGCTCTTTGCAGTCACCCGCACCATCTACCAGACTTCAAACTTCACCGTCATCTCTGACTTTATTTACCTGTGCTGTATTTACAGAGTGACACACTATTTTCTTTATGTGCTTTGGGGATTAAAAACCTGGTTTTGTGGGGGGGGGGGTTGTAGTTTTTTATAGAGTCAACACTAATTTGTGATTATCTTTGTTATAATACACATTTCTGTGGGTCGTTTGTTTCTTTTTGCTGTGCAATGTAGCTGAGGTGCAAGAATAAGAGATTGGTGTACAGCTCAGTATTGTCTCACTGCCACGTAGGACGGATGGGGAAAGTCGTCTTGAAAAGAGCTTCTTCCTTTTTTTTTAAGGAAAAGGATTGTCTTATTAAAACAGAAGTGAGCAGCTTTCCCTGGCTGCACATGTAACTGAAATAAAGACAAAGTCAGCACCCCATAGGTTGTGTTTGTGTGTCTTTGTGCTAGTTTTGGCATGTGCATTCTGCTGCAAATCATCTAAACACCCCAAAAGGAAGTCTTCCCATCCTCCAATTTTCTCCCTTTGTCCTACTTACTTCATCTCTCCTATTTCCATCTGTACAATGGAAAGAGCTCTTATAGGTGTGTGTGTGAGAGAGAGAGAAAGAGAGACAGATAGGCAGAAGTAGGATGTGTGTTTGGCCTGCTCAGACAGATCTGCCCTAATCTTTGGGGGCAAATTGGCTTTAGCTCCAAAAGAGCTTATTTCCACGTCACTCCATAGGTTACTCAGGAAAGCAGGTCATTGAAAGAGAAGCCTTTACTAATCTGCCACCAGGTTGCTACTGTGGCTCTCAAACTGTGTAGATTAGTTCATATTTGGCCTTGAAATATAGTTGATTTACAGTGTAAAGCATGTGTATTTAACACCTTCAAGATATTTTAAAAGAAATAGTAAATTCATCAGCCCAAATTATGCCATTCTTATGACACTGCATGATCTTTCCATACACTCACCATTACTTCATTTTCATTATCCTGTAACAAGCAAACTACAGCCCACTCTACAGTCACTAATGGCATATTCAATTATTTAGCCCCTATCATTTTCCTTGTCCATGCCTTTTCCTGTGTCCCGCAGCCTCGTCTCATACTCAGGCCGTTATTTGTGACCGCGTGTCTGGAAAGTGAATTGCAATTCTTATGCAGTCTTTGTTGTATTTTGCATGATTGCCTTATTTAGTCACATATTTCCCCATATCCTTATCTCTCCTTCCTAGTGTACATACCCTACTCCTAAACTCCTACTTTCTTATCATGGTATACCAGTGGCTATTTTTATCTTTGTTTTCCACTGATGGCGTTAGCATGAAGGTAGAAGGAGGTGGAAGGGCGTAGATGTGAATGATAGACTGGGTGAGATGAGTGAGAGGAAGTATATTTGTCCTCTTCGGGGACACAGAAGGATCTAAGCCAGCGACTAATAGGATTGCAGAATTGCCAAGGCTTTTCTATCAAAGGCATTTAGCACAGGACGCTATAACCTGCATGCCTGCTGCTACTGCAGCAGGAAGGAGCATAAACATGTATGCACATGCTTAAAATGAACCATCTCTACACTATCTCTCTACAGTTTGATGTGGATTTATAACATACACTGCTGCTTCCTGAATGTCTTCAGTGTCTTACACACAGGCAATAGGAGCTATAGCTGGGAGTCCCAAGTGGGCCAGTATGCTGGAGGGTGAAGGGTCAGTTTTCCGGAGGGGAGTTAAATCCTTGCAAACCTGACCTCGGTCTCACTCATCTCATTAGCAATTATATGACTAAGGAGCTCATTCTAGCTGAACAGAGAGTGGAAACAGTCAGCGTTTTACTGGCTCTCTCTCTATCTGTGAGGCAGATTACCCTCAGGGCTTCCCGACAGGCAGTTTTGTGTATGTAGAGCACCCTCTGCTGGGCCACGGTTGTATTTCTTGATCACTTAGAGGTGAGAGGACGAGCCCACTAATACAAACCTGTTTAAAATGTAAATATGAACCTAATAAAATGATGCGCGAATAAGGTAAACTTCAATTCAAAATGGTTTAAAGCCAATTTAGAGAGAAAAATGCACCCGATGGAGCGTCTTACAGCCAGTGAGGTTAATTGTCAGCAATTCAGGAGCCTAAATTGATGTTTTTTAAAAAGGATGGGATGAAGGTCATCACTGTGTAAGCGAAACGGGTTAATAGATAAATAATATTGCTTCTCAGAGTCAAATTTTTAACAATTAAGGATTTAATTCATTGTTACGCTGAAGAATCCTGAAGAATGAAGCCGTTGTCAATCAGATACAATGGAAACAATGGGTTGATTGAGACTTTTACACAATACTGCAAGTAAAAATGAGTAATAAATAACAGCGGGAGTGGATGTGTCAGGGACCTGACAGCTCACCTTTGTGGCTGGACCCCCTGGAGGTTTACACCAGCCTTATCAGCAAACTGGAGCCTCAGAAATCGATGCGTGTTTGAGTATCAGTGAACTGGACTGCATTCAAAAACAGGTTTTATAGTCCAGTAGAACCAACCAATAGTATGCTTTTAATTACATTCTTGTTAACCTTGTGCAACATATTGTAGTACAATAAAATAACAATACTCTGAATATGAGACCGAGGAAGAGACTGAAATATAAGTATCAGGCTGCCAGGGGAGGCTGTTTTACTTCCTGTTCTGACGTCCACCCTAACGTTTACGCCCCCGTGCCCCTGCCCTGCAGTGCCTGGTAGTACCCCGTGTCAGCGTCTCTCAGAGGTTCGTGGTAAGGCTTTATTTTGTCATTTTGTAAAACTCTAAATAAATGTTGAAACGCATTTGTTTTATTTTTATTTTTAATACTTTTACAGAGCCGGAGCACCGCTCATGTGTTCCCACCCTCCCTGGCTGTGGGTAAAGATTTCAGGTCATATGCAGATGGTTTGGAATGAGAGGGGCTCTTACAGCAGCTACACATTAGCGACATCTAGTGGCTCACTAGAGGCATCTTTGAACTTTTAGAGTTTTTATGAATGTTTTTGCCCATATTTCAGTCAGGCTAAGTTTTTTTTTTTTTTTGTAGAAAATTCTTGTGTACGACTGCTTCGTTTTTCATCTATAAAAGCACGCACACGCAGCGTGTGTGTGGAGTTTACTTGAGTGTCGCGGGAAATGAAGCCGACCATGAGCGGCGCTGCAGATCCTTTATCCCCGTCTACAGCACCGGCAGACAACAGCGCAGGGAGGAGGAGCAGGAGGCAGCACCGGTCTCCCTCGCCGGCTACAGCCCAGGAAGGGCCATTAAAGATTGCTCCCAGACACCCGGGCAGCTCCAGGCGTCCTGATCGTGCAGGGAGAAGCGGGGACTTTGGGGTGAGCGACAGCCTGAGAACCGCGGACGGAAGGGAGAGGGAGCCCGAGAGCCGAGGAGGGGCAGCTGTTCACCCGGATGGTGCTGAAGCTGTGCTCGTCAGACCAAACAGGGCGGATGCTGTCGAAAAAGATCCGGCAGATTATTTGCCAGCACCGGTCCTAGGCTCTGCTTTACCCCGCTGTAAAGGTGACTCCATACAGCGTTTGTTTTCCGGCAGAGCTTGTTCGCTGAGAGAAAAAGAGAGGAAGCCAGCTGAAAGAGGCGGGCACGGGAAGAGAAACGACGTGTCCGCGGCCTGTGGAGCGGGCCTCGGTTTGGGTCTGTGGAAAGGACGATGCTTACAGGCTGAGCTGATTCACTTCCACCTGCAGAAGAGACTCAAGAGGAGAGGTGCCAAGATGCAAACCAAAGCGGACAGCACTGGGACGTCGGAGGCCGCCCTGGAAGAGCCGGAGCCGGCTGCAGAGGCGACAGAGGCGGGGTCCGTGACACAGCAGGACCAGGCCCTGGAGGAGGAGATGGAGAGGCTGCTGGAGGAAAACGAAGATCTCAAGGTTTGATAGACTTTTTTTTAATGTAAAATAAAATAAAAATAAAAAATACATACATAGTTTCACCTAACGTGATTTATAGGGCACGGCTAAAGAGGTGAAATCATATTAGGATGACAAAAATGCAGAAACGTCTTAATTGTCATGAAATGACAAATGGCAAATGGGGTCGATTTTGTTTGTAGGATAGCCTCTCTGTTTTCAATGAGAACTCATTGCCTGTTGTAACTGGATATCGATCCTGACGCTATTGATTAATAAATATCGATTATATCTTGTGTTTAGAAGGAACTACCCACAAAGCCACGGCTGGAATTTACATGTTGGCCATGTTGCATTTATATATCCCTGAAATGAACTGTGGAGTAATAAAAATGATCAGACTCACATCTGGAAAAATATTTTTTTGTTTAAGTCAGGTTGTATATTTTAGCCTGAAATACAAAATCTGGCTGAAATGCATCTGGAGCTACTAGTCACACTCTAAACTAATAACAGCTCCTGTTTTTGAAGTATATACCCCTGCTGCTGTCAGTGTGACACATGCAGCAATCACATCTTCTGTCTGCTTTGATTCTGCTAGTGTGAGATTGAAGAAATGAGGGCCGAGATGGACGAGATGCGAGACACTTTCTATGAAGAAGACACTTGCCAGCTCCAGGAAATGAGGCGTGAGCTAGAGAGAGCCAATAAAAACTGCAGAATCTTGCAGTATCGTCTGCGGAAGGCTGAGAGGAAGAGGCTGCGCTACGCCCAGACAGGAGAGATCGATGAAGAGTTGCTCAGGAGTCTGGAGCAGGACCTAAAGGTAGGGGAGAGGAGGAGATGACTCTGTGTGTTAAGGTTAATATGGTATGTATGCAAGGTTTTGATGTATGCTAATACTACCCATCACATTAGCTCAACTCTTATGCATTTTATACGAGTAAAACTCATCCTAAGTATATCAGATAAGTTATTTCTCCGAAAGCAGCAGGTTCAGGTTATGATTATTACAGGTAGCAAAGGATGTCTCTGTGAGGCTACACCATGAGCTGGAAAAAGTGGAGGAGAAACGCACCAAGACGGAGGAGGAGAACGAAAAACTGAGACAGAAACTCATAGAGGTGGAAGTGACCAAACAAGCCCTGCAGAATGAACTAGAAAAAACCAAAGAGGTGTGTAAACGCTTCCCCACATCCATGTGTCATAAGTGTCGACATATAGGGATATTAAATGATCGACCAGCCACTTCATTAGGTACACCCTTCAGCAAGTATTATTATTATTAAGTATTGACGATTCACTTAGTTACTGCCACGTGACTGTCTGTATAGATATTTGCGTAAATCAGCAAGTATATTCATGCATACATTAAGAACTCATAATTACATTTCAATTGCAATGTCCCCTAATAGTCCCAAAAGAGAAGAGGAAGCAAGGAAGTCCAGAAGAGTGACAAGAAAGCAGCACAGACTCCCACTGAGGTGAGATGCCGTTATGATTAAAAATAATTATATTATTTTGTGTCTATTTTCACATTTTTGGCATAAACGCTCACCTTGCCTAGGAAAATGCGCTGTCTCGTGTGAACTGATGTGTGAATATCTAATCCTGGTTCAGCTTTTTTTAAACGTGCTGCAGCCTGGAGACTTTTTAGACATTGCCTGGATTTAAAATGCAGATGTATGGAGCAATCAGGCCAAAGAATGAACAGCTTTTACCCTGCGAACTCTCAGGGTCCACATCTGAGAGTTTGCGTTACAGCTTCTGTGATATCCTGTTGTGTCAAATGTTTGGCTTTTCACCTCAGGCTACAACGTTTTATTGAAAGCTGAGGGTTTGCAGAGCTGCAGCAATTTTGTTAGACTTATTACATGCCAAGAATCCTCCCGGTCTGATAAGAGATAACCGTCTGGCTCAGAAAGACTGTGGCACAAAATCTTCTCTTCACTTTAATCTTAAGTCTTTGGTCTCAATGCAGAAACCAGCCTTCTGAACAATTTAACCTATTCAATTCACTTGAGTGTATACGGTTTGTTTTTCATCGTGTTTTAGGAGGACAATGAGGACCTGAAGTGCCAGCTAGCTTTCATCAAAGAGGAGGCTGTGCTTATGAGGAAGAAAACAGCCAAGATTGACAAGGAGAAGGACCGGCTAGAGCAAGAGTTGCAGAAGTATCGCTCCTTCTATGGAGAACTGGACAGTACCCATCCTAAAGGCGAGGCTGGGGGGCCACCCACCACGCGTGAGTCCGAACTAAAGCTACGCCTTCGCCTGGTGGAGGAGGAAGCCAACATCCTTGGGAGAAAGATAGTTGAGTTAGAGGTAAGAGCAGACAACGCTGTGTGAAATTTCTGAATGAAAGGTCATGTGATTTTTGCGCCTGTCTTCCTTTGTCCTAACAGGTTGAGAACCGCGGACTGAGGGCTGAGCTTGATGACCTCCGCGGTGAAGGAGAGAGCGCTGGAGGCTCTGGTTGTGGAGAGATGGGTGGGTCAGGCGCGGGCCGAGGCCTGGGGGATGATTTGACAGAGCTTAGACAACAGCTACAGCTGGTGGAGGATGAGGCAGAGCTCCTGAGGAGAAACCTGGCTGATGCTGAGGAACAGAACAAGAGGGTGACAGCTGAGCTGAACAAGTTACGCTTCAAAGCCGGAACTCATGAAGGAGGCGGAAGGCATGGAGGAGGAGTTACGGGAGGAGCTGGCATTGATGGAGCAAAGGCAGAAGCCCTGCAGGAGGAGCTGAAAGCTGCAAGGCTACAGATTAATGATCTAAGTGGCAAGGTATGAAAGGTGTTAAACACTGACGAACATACGATGCTGATCTGTTTAATTAATTACATTCTTTTATAATTAGTGTAAATATATGTATTTAGGTATTAATCAGTCCAAAGACATGCACTTAATGGTTGATTGGAAACTCTAAATTGCCCATAGGTGTGAAAATGGGAGTGAATGTGAGCGCAAATAGTTGTCTGTTTATATGTGTTAGCCCTGCGACAGACATGCGACCTGTCCAGGGTACCCTGCTTGGTACCCTGCCTCTCGCCCCAAGACAGATGGGATGATGGGATAGGCTCCAGCGCCCCCGCGACCCTGAAAAGGATAAGCGTTAGCGAATGGATGGATGGATGGTATTAATTAGTAACTGATCCTCTTTTAGCAAGACTAACAGTCCCCAGCTATGCTAGTTTTTCTGTAGTAGCAGTAATAACAATAGCATCGTGAATTTTACCAGCTTTCTCTGATAATCATTTTAGTTTAGAGTGTTAGCGTCTTTCTCTGATTAGGCCAACCAGTACAGAAATTTTAAGACTGATATCATTACCGATATATGCTAATAATACAGATATTTTCTAACAATTCAGATATTTTAAATATACCGATACCTACATTTTAAAAATCCAATATTTTGATACAGCCATTAATATTTTTTTCTTTCAGAAAACACAATTTCCTAACAGTATGTGGTTCCAAATATGTGTGTTGCCATTAGGGAATGTACCCTGAGGGTACCCTCTCATCTCTTCTTTCCTTTCTTTTTTAGTTTTCATTTATTGGCTACTATAAATATTGATGCTGATAGATCTGCAAATAGCTCATATCAGCCAATAATGTCAGCCTGCTTGGAAAATCGGTTGGGTTTTTTTATGATCTGCGGCAGCAGATTTTGTGGAGTGGAAAGTGAGGACCCATATGCAGACAATGTAAGCAGGAAGAGAACTATAACAAAATGTGAGCAGATTATTCAGGCTGATTTGTAAAACAGTACAAAATAAGGAAACTGAACTGAAACGTGGAATTACACTGGAAATCTAAACTGGTAAAAACACTAGAACACAGGACCGAGACAATATATACACTAAGGGGTGATCAGGGAAGTGGAAACACATAGGAACACAGCAGCAACAAATTAGACATAAAAAGACAGTGGAAGCAAAACTGACACAATGCACATGAAACAAGGACTATCAAAATAAGACACGAAGTAGCACAAACACCAACACTCAAGAGACTTAAGACATATATAGAGAGGTAGGGCGAGAGATATGGAGAGAGAGAGACATTTTTACATGCACCTTTCACAGTTCTGCATAACTTTAAGCGTTTATGCACTTTAAACGGGTAAAATAACTGTACAGTTTTTACAAAACAGGAAAATTACCCATAAAGTCCCAAACCATTTTTTGAACCAGGCTGTAACAGGTTTAATCCTGCTGCAAAGCCGGGTATTTTAACATCGCAGTCTATGAGGATTGACTTGCTTTTGGAACCAGCCTGCAATTTATAGTTTTATCTTTCCACCTCGGAGGTCACTGCTTGGCCAAAAAATCTAAAAACTGTTCTCATCTCTCTGCCACTTCTTTCCCGTCAGGTAATGCAGCTGCAGTATGAGAACCGAGTGCTCCTCTCCAACATGCAGCGCTACGATCTGGCCTCTCATCTCTCCCTGCGGCCGAGCCCACGGGATAGTGACGCAGAGAGCGATGCCGGTGGCACGACAAGCGGTCGCCGCGAGAGCGACGAGGACTCCACCTCATCCCGCCTGCTCCCTCCTCACCGCAAACGCGAAGGTCCCGTTGGTGGGGAAAGTGACTCAGATGAGGTGAGAAACAATAACGGCAGCAGTCGCTGCCTGACGCCCACCCGGAGCCTCTACACCCCTACTGGGCCAGAGGGCGCCGCCTCCTCCGCCTTATCCCGCTTCCTGCCTGGTGGCCGGTGCAGCCTGCGTGAGCGGCAGCAAATGATAGATATCCGCGTGGAAGCGGAGAGACTCATTCGCACCATTGATAGGCTCATCGCCGATACTGCCACCATCATCTCGGAGGCGAGGGTCTACGTTTCAAATGGCGACTTAATGTTCGGGAGGTCCGCAGAGGAGGGCGGAGAAGATGACGGGGGCAGAATCAGGGAACATGAGCTGCTGTATCGCATTAACGCCCAGATGAAAGCCTTTCGAAAGGAACTGCAGTCCTTCATAGACAGACTGGAAGTGCCGAAGCTAGAGGACAGGGAGGCAGAGGAGCCGCTGTCGGTGAGAAAAAGACTGAAAAATCTCATGTGAGCATGTAAAATATCCTCGAGAGTTTAACTATATTTCTTCCTATTTCTCACTTTATCCATTTGCTGCTTCTCCCTCTCCCAGATGTTCCAGCCAATCATTTTACTCATCCTCATACTCGTGTTATTCTCATCCCTCTCTTACGCCACCATCTTCAAGCTCGTCTTTCTTTTCACTCTTTTCTTTGTTCTGTGATGCGCACCTCCCTTTAACACGCGTCATCCTTTGGTTTGTTTCCCCTCCGTTGATTTTTTTCTTTCCATCCCCGCATCATTTG
Source organism: Pelvicachromis taeniatus (assembly GCA_015108175.1). Lineage (NCBI taxonomy): Eukaryota > Metazoa > Chordata > Actinopteri > Cichliformes > Cichlidae > Pelvicachromis > Pelvicachromis taeniatus. Next base: position 78,219 of record VURO01005796.1, read on the forward strand.
TTGCCCAGGTAACCGACAGCACAGTAAAAGCTCAGCACTTACCGAGGCTGCACTCACATTGGAGGAAGTGTGGCCAGCTTCAGCACTGGAGTCTGCATTATCATAACGCATCGCTATCTGCATAAGGCGCTCGAGACGGTGAGTTACAGACAGGTGACACGTTGCAGATAGCTAGTGGAACCCTAAGCTAATAATGCTTCAATTTAAACCTTAATAATGTTTAAATGGTTAAATTAGTAAAAAAATAAAAATCATTCACACCAGTAAAGTTGTCATAAATGGGAAAATTTGCCATACAGAGAACAAATTTGTTTTCTACTGGACTGTAAACATGTTTATTTCTGCTAAATGTAATTAAGCATTTTAATGAAGCGGACAGTGGGGACTGCGTTTTTGTAATATTCTCAGGTGGCCATCTGAGGAGCTGCAACTCCTCCTAGGCTTCGTTTGTAAGCACTGCCAACTCAGAGAATTATTGTAGTGCAAACTTGCAGCATGACAGACATCATCAAAGAGTCCAGTTATGTAATATGTCCTGTGCGTGTGTGTGGACATTTTAAAAGTCCAGTTTTTTTGTATTTCAGGCTTTTCTGTGGGGGTAATAAATGTGGGGTTAAAGCTAACGGAGACATTGTGGCATATTTGTACAGAACTTGTTTATGCTAAAATGAAACACGTGCTGTGCCGCCCTGCTGTTGTTGCCTCAAAGTAAAGTAAGGTGAAGGTTTGTTTGTGTCCCAGCCCCAAACTCCTGAAGGGCTTAATTATTCATTTGGGAACACAACAGGTGGAAGACTAGCGCTGATGATCCTGAGCGATTTCACACTGGAAGGAATTCTGATCATCATCATAAGAAAGGGTCAAGGACCCCCAAATTCCCAACAGGGTCTTGATTAAAGGTTGCTATTAGTAATTGATGGCGTGGCAGATGAACAGTAGCAACTGTCTTCCAATGTTCACTGCAGCAGGATGACTCACAGCTTCAGGTTACTCCAGGTCACGGGATGAGATTTTGCATATTTTACTTCTTTGCACCATTTGAAGCATAAAGTGATACCTCTACTTAGTGTATGGCTTTGTTATTAGCTTGAAGTATTTTATTTTTTTTTATATTAAATCTCCACAAATTAGATGTAAATGCTGTATTATTATTGTTATTATTATTATGTGTTTTTGAGACTGTCTCCAATAAAGATATTACTCATTGTGACACATTATTACTCACAGTGTCACCCGCACTCATTTGGCATCGCTTGGAAAAATGATTTGCAGTTGGGCACGGTCACAAGGCAAAATCTGCCCAAGCGTCCGAAAGCAGAGTAGCAACAGAGAAGCTGATTGGTCGAGAGACCGCAGCAGCTGAAATAGCTATGTAAACACTTTCCCCTCTCTCCGCGAGCCCCGGTAATTATAGCAGGGATGCTGGTGACGACAGTTTGTCCCATCGAGACTTCAAATGCTGGAATAAATTTGACATTCTGATATTTGACCTCAGCCCCACGTAAACACCGGGGAGCGGTATAAAGTGTGGGTACCCCGGCTGGAACAGAAGTTGTTTACCCTTTAGCTCAACGAGGAGGACAAGGGGGTCCTTTAATTATTTTTTTTACGTAACACGGCAGAGGCAAAAGCGAGGGGGACGCAGCGGAGAGAGGCCAGTTGAAAAAAACTGGCGAGCAGGAACAGTTGAAAGGACCGGAGAGATCAGGGACTAGACTGAGGAGTTACACCCGAGCGTACAGAAACATTTTATGTAGAGCCAGGTAAGAAAAGCTGTTAACTACTAAAACTTTTTGTAATTTATTTTATTTTTTTAATTAACAACATATTTAAAAAGTCTTTTTTTTTTTGTTTAAACATTTATTCTGAGTAATGTTCAGTTTTTTCATGTTTCCTTTGGCTTGGTATCGAGCATACTTTCTGTCCCTCTGTGCCTCTTCCCTGGCCACAGGACGTGCAGTCGCTTTACTATGCATAGTTACAAGATTATTAATATCTCTACTCTTACATCACAGATGGGAGGGAAGTGGCTGGTAAATTCGGGCATTTTCTACCAGGATACTTGTAATATTGAGTGACGGCATCAACAACAACAACATCAGAGAAGCCTTGCTGGCTCAGTTTACCACAGCAGTTAGGCTCTTGCTCTTGGCTGGTTTTAGGGAACTGGCACGCTGTCTTGAATGCATCTGAGGCGTTCTGCAGTTTAATTTCCAGGAGGACGTTTTTGATGTTGAGCCCCACTTAAGAAGCACTGAGCTTAAGTAGGATTTCAAGTGGTTCTTTAAAGGTCAGATACAGAAGAGATTCTGATTTTTTTTTAATCTTCTGTCTAATCAACTCTGTCACATCCATCATTAGCCCTGCGACAGACTCTAATGATTATCAGTTATAGACATGACAGGTGGGGGTAGAATATAGGGTGGATAGAGCAAAATGCCTCACAGGTGACATCATGTGTGCACATGGCCACCCTGATTAATGCGTGAAATGTTTTTTCTTTGAAATGCTGGGTCAGGCTGGAGGTCAAACTGACCAAGAGTTGAAACAGATGGCTGTGGCACTGTCGTGTTATAGTTTTGTCTACACGTGTCGCATTAGTAGTTCAAATATGCCAAGGATAGAAGTATTCAAGACAAACCCAGATGAAAAAAAAAGAAAAGAAAAAAGCCTCGACTGAAAAAGTAGAAATGGGTTGATCAGCCTTTTGATTTCAGTGTCAAAAACTGCATAACAAAACCAGATTTTGGGCTACTTTATACAGTAATACATTGAAATTAATCAGCAATCCTTGTTGTCTCTCTTCCATTTCTTTGACTTTTTAGTGTCTCCAGGCCATTAATCCTTCTGCCCCTTGCTTGCAACCCTTTGGTGACCTCTGACCTAAAAGTCAAACAGAAGAACAGGGGAAAGTCATTTGAAAGAGTGTCTGGCTATTAAGCAGCCCGTCATGGCAGCTATAGATCTGGAGCGAGGGCTTGAGCACAGTGGTCATGGTTGGGGGCAAGAGAGACCAGAGCTGATGGACAACTTCGACTCGGAGATGCAGGAGTGGGAGAACCAGCTGCAGGACATCCAGAGGAAAATTGAAGAGGTGGGACTTTACAGAAAAAATGCACGACTGTTAAATGCAAAGACTGTATATAAAATATGGCAGTGACCACTGTGACGTCACCCATTAGCTTGTGCATTTTGAAACCTCAGCTTTAGTATTGTGATCATCACTGTGTTGTTGTGGAGCCGAGAACTGACTGTATCTGGGACAGAGTCACTAACCATGCTTGCTAGCAACAAGGTGCATTAATGAATAATGGAAGGCTAATTTGGACAATTCATGTAAATGGTTGGTTTTACTGGGTCGTGTGCAGTTTTCCTGAAGGAGAATATTTGGAAATCAACTTTTGATGAAACATATTTATTTTTGCTGTACAGTTGTGCACTTTAACATGGGTCTGTGGGGATTAACGTTTGGTAGCAGCCTCAAGTGGTCACTTGAGGAACTACACCAATGTCAGGTTAAACTTAGTCAAAATTGATCTGTAATCATACATTGCATCAGCACAAGCAGTCGGTGTATAGTTTCACAGTATGAACTGAATACATGCAGATTTCTACACACTTTGTGGGTGTAAAACGTACTTACTAATACTACCCTACCAGTGTAGAAGTGCAAAAGTAAAATTCAGTATATTGATTGTGTGATAAATGATGGTCTCGATATTTAATTAAAAGTGGCGTTATTAAGTTTTTGGGGGTTTTTTTTCATAAAGATTCTTCAGTTACCTTTCAACATGACTGTGTGGTACATGTTGTGTTTCCAGTGAGGAGCCTTTGTGGTCCCTAGAGTGTCTGTTAATTGGAGTAACATGTGTGTTTGTACTCCATAATAAGCTGTTGGCAACACACACACTGACTTAACCTCTTGGCCTTGTTGGAGCAGTGATGCAGACAAATGTTAACAAGCTGATTAAACTGTGATGTGCTGACAGATATGCTGGAGACATACACACTGTCTGAAAATGGATACTAAAATATTGCACATTGCAAAGAGAAACAGATGCATTACGCGCTTGCCAGAAATCTAAGTTAAATTTTGAAGTAGTTTTGTAATCATTAATATTGCTGCTTTCCAGCTGTACACTGAAGTTCAGGCCCGCAGAGGAGCAAACGATATCGCCGTTGACAACCAGAAAAGTGGCACCCCGTTGGAGTGTGGTCTGGCTCACCATGGCAATGGCCTTTTTGTTCCTGACCATCACAGAGAGAGCCACACTAGAGCTATAACTGTGCCACATCACTATAGTAACGACTGCAGCTCCAGTGGGTACAGCTACCCTGTGACTCATCAGAACGGCTACAGTTTCTGCCACGCCAACAGTGTCTCAGAGATTGGAGACCTGCTACAGGATTATTTGGGGACAGGGAAACAAATGGGCCGAAAGAACAATGGAGCTCGCCACGTGGTAAGTAGAGGAAAGAAATTCTCTTATTTCCCTTCCAGGTGCTTCATATCATTGGTATTTGCACGTCCGAAGGAACCCGATCGGTAAAAGTAAAAGTAGGGTTTTGATCAGGAGCATATTGATTACAGTTGCCTGCAAGTCTGCTTACACAGACAAGCTGCCAGATAGGAGCTAGTTTCACATTCTGTCCCTACACTTGATAGAGTAGTGGGGAAGAATGCCAAGATGTTAGACTCGTCCCACAACTCGCCAAGTGCAACATGAAAGTACAGTAGATAAGAATAGATTCAGCTATGCTATATCGAGTGTTGGGGTTTGGGTAAAGGTACAGTAAAGGGTACCTTGCCAGTAATCTTCAAGCAAATATAACAGCAGCATGTTGATACAGGGTTATTTTTATGTTTCTTCTCATCTCTTTCAGCGATTCAGTGACACAATCAAAGTGAGCCAGGACATCGCTGCATGCCAGGGTGAGATCGGAAGAGGATCCGGAGATAAAAGGTATGAAGCTGTTTGCCTTTTTCATCAACGCTTTATAGTCTGAGATGACTTTTGTGCCTTGTTTTGAGTTATTTTCTCTGTGTCAAAACAGGCTCGGCAAAGAACAGTTTTTCTGCAGTTTTGAGGAGACTGAAAACAGAAAGAACAGAGTGTCTCACATGAGAAACTCCCCCTGCAGAGAGAGTTCCCCCAACAAAGAGAACTCAGCCAAGCCCCCTCTTGGACACAGGGATGCTCCTTCTGCGCAAGCGCGCTTGAACCTCCAAGGGACAGCTGAATCTCCCGCTTTGGACAGGAAGTCCTTCAGTGCAGGTGTCATAGGTGACAGGAAATGCAGCAGCCCCTCTGTTCTCAGGAAGTTTGGAGCCATGCTGCAGGAGAACGAGGGTAAAATGTTGACAGAATCAGGAGTGGTGACCCATCAGGGGCCGGCTCCAGAAGCAAAGTGCCACACTCCCAACTGTCAGCGCAGGACTCTGGGAGCCGCTGCAGTTGTCGGCAGGGTGCCCACCCGTGTGCCTACCCAGAAGTGCCAAACGGATTCTGACGTGCTGACAGCAGACATAGAGCCCAGCCAAGATTGGGGTTTAGCATTAGACCCTGGAAGACAGAACTACAAGGATCAAAGAGGAGGGTACAGCAGTTCCAAAGGATCCCAGTCTGGTCCCCAGCAGTCTCAGAGGAGATCACAGGTGGCAGGGAGCCCAAAGATTAGACCCAGGGCTCACAGTGGGGCAGACAGAGATGGAGGGCTGGCTCAAGGAGAGAAATCAAGGAAGGCTACAGTCGAGCAAGCAGAGCCCAAAATGGAGCACAGGGTTTCAAGTGCTCCCTCTGTAATCCATAGGGGGATGTTATCAGGACAGGAGTCGGCTCGTTATGGCCAGTTGAGGGATGAAGGACTCATTGAACTACTGGACATGCTGGAGATCCAACACGAGTACAGTTCCAGTCCCAGAACAGGATACAAAGCCTACAGACAGGAGCCACAGCAGGTAGGTAAATCTCTGCTTCTTTTTTCAGTATCAATTCAATAAACCAGTAAAAAACTGATACATCTTAACACGCGTACCGCTGTTTGTAACCAGGCAAACCAAGCTGAGTTGTCACCAGCCACGCCTAAGAAGAGCTTCTCTCGCCCTGCACGACCGGCCAACCAGCGACCTCCTTCCAGATGGGCCAGCTGCACCCCACCTGCCAGAATCACCACCCCCTCAGGCCCAATCTACCGCCCGCCAAGCCCACTCACTCGCCCACCTAGTCCAATGACCAGAACCCCAAGCCCTGCGCTCAAGCACCGGCTTCTTATTTCTTACTCTCTTCCTACTGAGACGGTCATTATGTAATAGTTGCATTCGAACTGAGCTTGTTCCCTTCCGGTTTCTTTGTAAATAATTTCTATCAAACAAGAGCGCTACAAATGCTTCATTTTTGTTGTGAAATAAAACACATCCACTACATTCTCCAGTGCTGCTGTGGCTTTTAAATCCTTTTGTGCCTAAACTTTACCAACACATCAGCATATCGGCTTTGTTGTAATCCTGCACCGTATCCATAAACTTCTTTATTTCTTTTGTATTGAATTTCAGGTGTTTTCTGTGTAATGTGACGAAGCATGCAGCCCTGTTTTGAGGGTGCATGCCCATGTGTTCGATCCTCACGCCTGCTGTGTTATCGGCCTGGATTAAGTTGCAACCGTTCTCCCAGCGGCAACTCCTCTAACTGTCAACAACAGTGTGTAGTACTGTATCATATTGTCAAAATATATTTATGATGTTGAAATAACAGCTGTGACAAACGACTATAATATGCCTTTAATGTATTTTTTTTTCTTGGTAATAAATATGACAGTGCTTTGACATAAAGACTCGTCTCTCTCTGCGTTGGAGGATTGCATTGTCTCGCGCCATTAATAAGGCTCGTATTGCAGGACGTTGCCCGCTGATGCCTGCTGATATCCGATCCCTGTGACTTCCAGCATTCCAGTGAGATGGCAGCTCGTCCAGAGCTAGGCGGCTTTGCAAATAAGCTAATTGCCCGCCATCTTCAACGTGACATACGCTAGTTGAAATGAGCTATGTGATTAAATTTTACAGCTTACATAGTGGAATATGACATAGTGCTTTGATTTGTTGTGTTTGATGATGTTCTTAAAAAAACAAACACTTGAAATGATTGATGTTAAACACATAAACACCGCGCAGTGTCCATTCAAGGGCAGTTACCCGCCGTTATCGGTTTATTCAGCGTGCAGCACAGGGAGAGATGACGTTGCATGCTTTGTCTTTCTCGCCTCATCATTCTCCCATCAACAACCTCTGTGGTCCCTGACACCTCCTGCTTTGGGGCAGAGGAAGGAAACACATTGACACACTCACAAGTTTACACACTGGCACTGAAAGAACATCTGCATTATATTTTAAAAAAGCATTCATATCTCACAGTTTCTGCACCAACCAATATATTTCTTAGACCTATGCACATATGTTTGTGTATTGCTACGCCTTTTGCCCCATTATACAGGGTAGTTGAAGTGTGAAATGTCATTTAAAAAGCTGCATGGGTGCGTGGAAGACTCTTGGCCCTGTGATTCATCTCATGTCTGTCACCCAACCTCTCAGTGCTATGTGGCACCTTAGACAGAAATAGCAAGTGTGACGTGTGTTTTGGTGCCAGAAATCTTACCCTGCTGTCTTTAGGAGTATAAATAAGGAGCAGAAAGGGAGCTTTGGTTCCTCTCTCTGTCTCCTTACCTCTTTTTCCTTTATCTTATCCATCTCTTTTTCTGCCTCCTCAGGTAGAAATGCCTTTAGATTTGGGGTTTCGTCTGCTCATCTGGGACATACTTTTGCCCCTCATTCATTTTCTGTTTTTTTAAAGTGATTTTATCTTTTGATTTTTGGGTTCATTTGTTGTGTCTGTGTGTGTTTTGCTTTTTTAGGCACATCATAATAGTTCCCCTTATCCTTCCTCTGTCTGGTATCAAAATATTACATCTCTCTTCCTGTATCCTTGTTACAGCATTGCTCTTTGGTCTTCCTGTTTTTGCTTCCAGGTTCTTTGTGTGAGTAAATGACAACCCGTCTTACAGGTTCGCACCTCCACATGCTGCATGACGGCATTTTAACGAGGCGGCCTCCTGGCCCTCTCCACTACCCTCATCAGGCCCCCTGCTAACCCGACCTCCCGCCTGTTTAAGCGAGCTGTTAAACAAGAGATCCGCTGTAGAAAGTGTGAAAAAACACTGCTCTTTGCCATGTACGTCTTCTCCTTCTTCACCCTCCTAGTCCAGCCTGCTCGCCCTTTATCCTTGCCTCCCTAAATGAAAGACGGTGCTATCAGACCAACGCAGCATGGCAGAGCTTGGCACTACACGTTCTCCACTGGGAAGGCAATTCATGTGAGCAGAAGCAGACATATGACAGAGGGGAGAAAGGAAGAGAGCACAGGAGCAGACAGCTGACGTGTCGCCTTGGCTTAATTGACGTCAGCAACCGAGTTAACGTACCCAAGGGGGTAACGCCCACTAAAAGATAGTTTTAGTTTTACATCATCACACCTCGGACGGCCTCTACTTTACGCAACTACTTTACGAGTTATGCAACTTTTATTATATGCTGTAAAAGTGCAGATCTACCCAAACACACTCATTCATGATACATGTACAGACAGCTGTACTGCTTCAATTATGACACCAGCATGCTATAGGTGCTGAACTGCCCTTTTCAGTGATTTGCTGTTGTGTGTGTGTGTGTGTGTGTGTGTGTGTGTGTGTGTGTGTGTGTGTGTGTGTGTGTGTGTGTGTGTTGAGATCCTGGGAGCAGCCCAGACAAAGGAGCATTTGTACCCCCTTAAAGACTCAAACGTGTGGCTGTGTTGGCCAACATTTAAATCTATCCTCACCTTTGTTAAGAGAAGACATGCTTATCAGTTTTTCAGACATTTTTCCAGACTTGGATTAAGCGTAATCTTGGATTTTAAAAAAAGCTAAAACAATGGCGATCGTAATCGCAATCAATGTCTGGCAAACTGAGCCTTTATTTTACAGGAGCAACTTCAAATCTGTTTTATAGTTAAATTTAGCTCAGTCTGGTTCTGCTGGAGGTTTCTTCCTGCTAAAAGGGAGTTTTTCATTCCCACTGTCACCAAGCATTTGCTCATAGGGGGTCATCTGATTGTTGGTGTGTTCTCTCTATTGTACGGTCTTCACCTCACAGTAAAGAGCATCCCGACATAACCGTGGCTGTGATTGTGATATGCTGTAAAAATGATCCCTAACAGTGATGCTTCTAGCAAACAGGATCTGTTTTTGAATAAAGCGAGGGGCAGGAGTCTGCCACTACCGGTTGGGGGCGAAGGTGTAATCAATAATATTACAGATGTCTTCCTGATGGAAGTGAGGCAACAATATTGTTAAAAACATCTCTGTTTTTCTGGAGTCACCAATCAGAATGTGGATAAAATGATATATGATATGCATAATTTGCACACACAACTATTTTGCTGTACATGTGATGACTTTTAATACCATCTAAAACAGGGATTATCTAGAAGAAATGGTATTCAATCCCTCGAGCAGAGATCCATAAACTCAAGACAGAATCAATACCGAGGAGGATTGATGATGTTCTGTGTGCACCTGTGCCAGTTTCAGCTCTTTTTTTCCCAATAATTTTTCAGCACCAACAACAAGTAGACCAACAAACAGGGTCAGGAATGTGGTCATTTTTAATGTTACCTTTACACCTGTGTTTTTTCTTATGACCACATGCCAGGATGTCTGCTGTGGAAAAACACCTATTACAAGTGTTAAATATATCTCACTGAGTCCCTGGTTGATGACATAATGTTTTTTTTAGATGTCTGAAGAATGTGAGAATCTCACATTCCTTCCTGTCCCTTCTCACCCACATCCACCCGTCCCCTCTGTCCTCTGCTCTCCACCCCTGTGCCGCCTCTTTAAAGCTGTGCTTGGGGAGTCTTCAATGAATTCCCCAGCATGTGTCAGTTGCTCCTGCAACAGACTCAAAATAGTTAACAGTCATTACTTTGTGAGTTCATCTCACAAAACTGTGAACAGGACAGCAGCAGAGCCAAAATAAATGTAAAGGAGGACAGATCAGCTGAAACTGAGCCGTTTTACAGCCGTTTTCACAAGCTCTCTCGTTGCATTGTATAGTTGGGTTTCTCGTGTTAAAATTTAACAGACATGAAATGTTTGCATGTCTCAAACAAGAAGCATGTCTGTGTCCTCTCATTGGCATCCACCTGCCACTGCACATGTGAGCGCACAGCTGAAGAAACAAGCAGGGTTTGACTGACACCTGTTTTGTCCACTCTCTTCAGACCTTTTGCTGAATGCTCTTTCATGCAAACCTGACATTTCCTGTCACATATTAGTAAATAAAGTTAATTTCTTATCTCTCAAAGATATTGGGTGATAAGAATTCACACATTTTCAGCAGCTGCTGAGCCTGCTCCTTTGGAATCACTGTATCGGTAACATGCAAAAAATGGATTTCAAAGTTGTTGTACTTCTCCCGGGAGTGCTGACAGGCTAAATTATGCATTTAAGGGTCAACTCTGTTAGGCCATGGGTGTATTTTCAAATTCCATCACTCTACACTTCCATTTTGTGCTCCCTTTAACCATATGGCACAAAATGTCCCATTAGACTGGAGCTGGTGTCACAGCTTGTTCTGCTCTATCTTCGTGCACCTGTTCAAACTGTCAGTGTGCCTGCATCTGTCCATTGAACCAGCCGTCTCAAATGCCAGATGATGAGTGTAGCAGTACAAGAGGTTGGACCATTAAGGACAGCCAGGGGGGAGCCTAAAGTGTTCTTGAAAATTCCAGACCCCTTCATTAAAATAGAATGGGGCCCAAATATCGCCGCTTTGAAAGAGGACCCACAAGGGTCGTCTTTCAAAACAAGAGCAGGGCGCTCTCGTGGGATTAGCTGGTGTTGCTTGGCAGAGGTGACTATAGTGGTCCATTTATCGTGTGACGAATGACCAATTTTAATTTGGTTTCTTTGGCGTGGTCAGCTGGGAGCGACAACACGGTGCCAGGACTGGCCCGTGGCCCATTCATGTGCCCATGTTTGCTTCAGATAAATGTTCCTGGGAACACACATCACCAAGGAATGCCATCTGTTTTGCAGGTACATGCACCTGGCTGCTGCTGTTGACTGCAGTAATGCATTAACATTGCATGGTACAATGGTTGTCATGCGCTTTTCCCCCTTTTCTCTGTGCAAGAGATCTAGTCACCAAAGGTGGAATCAAGCACAAACGTCTCACCTCCCACCATCCCCCACCAAAACACATCTAGAGGAATCTTAATGTTTACTTTTAAAAAATTAGAGAGAAAAACGTGTAATAACATTTAGTGCAAATTTAGCGTGTTATGATGACATGTAAAATGCTAATAATGGTGAGATGGGGATTCCCAGTTTGTGTAAGTCTCCATGTAGTCCCCAGACCGTTCCCACCATGTTGAATAAAGTGGCCAAGACGGACATCACCGTTCCACCTAATTGTGTTTTATGTATGTGTCTAGAGACCAGTCAGATATGTAGTATGCCAAACGCAGAGGAGAAGAGTACTCATAGGCTTTGGCATGCATGTGTGTCCTCTAACACAAAAAAACTGGCAAAAACATGTTTATTTATTCCCAATACTGTCATAATTACTTATTGTCAACAATTTAGACATGCAACTCTCCAGTCTCCAGACACCTAACAGCGAGCCAGCTAAAAACACAAGGCTATTTGCTAACATTATGTCAGCTAATGTTAGCGTTCCACTAAAATGCATATTCTATTTAATGAACGACAACTAAGGGGTGTTTGAAAAAGGTCGGGCATCCTTTCTAAGGGTGCAATTATTTAAGATTCACCACCTACAAAAATAAAAAAAAAATTTAGTTATTGGTTTGTTTAATCAATTGAGGATTACAAGCAAATAAGAGGCTATCTGGTCTATACACTCTAATGTTAAAAGGCCCAACTTCAGAGATTAAATAAACATGTTTACAGCCACAACTCCACGTTTGTGTGTTTTTTATAGGATTGAGGTCTGGGGCTCCAGACTAGGCCACTCCATGACCTTATTATACTTCTAATTTAGCTACTCCTTTGTTGTCTAGGTGGTATGTTTTGGGTCATTTTCATACTGGAAGAACCATCTTCAGTGTTCTGGTTGAGAGAAGGTTCTCATCCAAGATTTTATGCTATAGCCCCGTCCATTGGCCCGTGATTTCGGTGAAGTAGATCTGTACCCTTAGTGGCAAAACAGTATCAAAGCATAATGTTCCCACCAGACTACTTGACTGTGGGGATGGTGTTCTCTGGGTCATCCTCAGCATTTCTGATACCAAAGAGCTCAATTTTGATTTCATCTGATCACAGCACTTTCTTCCAACCTTTGTCTCAATCATTTATTTGTTCCTTAAACTTAAGATGCTGGAAGATTTCAGTCTTTTGCAGTGTAGTGTTACCAATGGTATTCTTGGTTACTGTGATCTCATGAACGTCTTCAAATCATTAAAAAGCTCCTACAGTGTAGTTTTAGGATGTTCTACCACCTTTCTCATGATTATCCTCACCTCAGAAGGAAGGATCTCGCATGGGCTCTAGACATAAATGAGCTGAGATCAGGAGCATCTGTGATTGATTGATATTGTAATCTGTGTGCCACATGGGCACACAGCCAGTCTGTGGTAGACAGAATTCTGGCTGGCTTGTAGGGGCTCAAATGCTTATTTTACTCAGTGACAGTCAAATGAATTTATTTAACTTTTATGTAACTTTGTTTTTCTGTATTTTTGGTATTTGCTATTCTGTTTCTCTCTATTTAAATGAAACTCCCACAAAAATGAGAGACTGTACGTTTATTTAGAAAAGGGTAAACTTACAAATTCATTGGATGATCAAATGATTATTTCCCCCACTGTATAAACTAGACAGCAGCTAGATCCTGCAAAACAGTTCTTCCTGTGCAAAAGCGAATAGCAATACCTTAAACAGTCAGCTCAGTACTAACCTGTCTAGTTCTCCCTTCAGCCTTCATTTGGAAGCACATAGACTCCAAACAGAAAATACAGTGTGCAATCACAGTAAACTGTTTTTAGAATTGGAGAATACTCATAATATAAACTTTACGATCATCATAGTAATGATGTGATACGTCACTGTTATAAATGGTTCAGTAGCACTGGGCTTAGTGAGGCATGTTACTTGATAGGCTAATGGTGTTAGGTCGATGAGCGTTACAGTAGAAGTGAAGTCATTCTTGGCTCCTGCATGAGTGAGGTACCTTGTCTGTGAATTTCTGCGTTATGGTTAGAAATACTGATGACCTGCTGTGCATATATGTATAGACACATCATGCACAGCTGCAAGACAGAGGCCACATATTAAAGGTTCTCGTAATAGTCTAAACGGTGTACTAATATCTTTTATTCGCTTACAAAATTAGTATTATTAATATTAAATATTTGTATAAGAAAACCTGGGCCTGCCCTTAATGGACTCAACCAATCCACCTTGACAACAATGCTCCACTTTGGGCCTCAGGGTGACGAGAGATGTGAGTATGACAAGACTATTTGTGGATGTATTGGAGACGGTATGTATTTTATGTAGTGTGAAAAGTTAGGCTACAGAAGGCATCTGACCAGCATATGAGGTTCACATGAGATCGTTAGAGGGCAGCTACGTGTCTGAAAACATATAGCAGGCTTGTCTCCTGTCTGTCTGCCTGCATTCAGCAATGGCCATATCATATAGTGCATGCCCAGACCAGACGTAGCCATGACCTCTCATCCTGCATGCGGTGAGACTCACAGTCAGGTTGTTAAAAAAATATGAATTCAGAAAGACCTCTTTGTTTCTTTGCCAACATCATGTCTGCCACATTTCATCATCCGTCCCAGCAGATGTTCCTCAATACATGTTCAGTCTAAACACAGTCGCTGTTTCCATGTCATGTAAAAGCAGACGAGCAGATGCACAATGTTAGATATGTTATTATTCCTGTGCATTACATTAGGATTTGTTCAATAATTATGATGTTTTAACTGTTGCACAGCAATGCATACAAAAATATATCAGTCATAAAAGAATACACTGCTACAGTGGTGAGGTAATGCAGGTTTTTATTAAGTACTGGACACGGTTTAGCATTCATGTCTAAATGAATGGAACACACACGAGTCAGGTGTCAGCTGTGTTCAGGTATAGGTTTCCAAAAAAATTTAAAGTTACTGGAATCAATATTTTTAAAGAAACAATAGATCAAATTGCATGTAATGTGAAAGCAAATTGGTTGCGGTGACAAACATCTATAGATATACTCCTGAGCTCGCGGCGCCTCTTGGTTCCAAGCAGGCGTTGTGTTGCAGTTATGTCAAAAACTGATTTACTGTATTGGTTTGGTTGTCAGCCACAGCTGGAGGCTATTTTTAGAGAACAAGAAAATCAAAAAACTCACCATAAACTACCTCCTCAGCAATACGTGGTACTTTATGAAAACTATTTTTTTAATACACATAAAAGGCAAAAGAAAAGGAAATATACTGACTTGAGAAGGTGGTAAGGCGCAGTCTACCCATCAATCAGTTAATGTTGCGCAGTATTTAAAGTTTTAATTCAGAAGGTTTTTTTTTTTAAAAAGCTGTTTGGGAGGGAATTCAAGCTGATGATTTTTGGGGTACATTTCTTGGTTCAACAAGATTCAAACACACTTTCTTCATATGTACTCCGCTGTAGTGTTGGCTGTGTGCTGGGACTCACTGTTGTATTGTTAACTGCACTGTTGCACTCAGGTCATTTCTTTAAGAAACTCTGTATCTCGATCACTGAGCATGTTGCTGAACTGCACACCCACAGCTTGAAGATGCTTAGTGATGCAACTCCTGGCAAAAATTTACAGAGTCACCACACTTGGAGGATGTTCAGTGAGGATTGTAAGATTAAAAATGAGTGCTTTAGCTGAGGCTGAGCAGTTTGATGGGAAAGTTAAAGAGTCAACCTGAGATGGTTTGGATATGTGCAGACAGTGGATATACTGGGCAAAGGATGATAAAAAAGATTCATGGATGCAGTGAAGGAGGACATGCAGAGGGATTCGATGTGACAGAACAGGAAGCTGGGAATGGGGTTGGTGGAGGTAGATGATCTGTGAACAACTGTTATATATAATTACTTTAATTAAAGTCCTGATCAAAAGTTAAACCATTGTCAATAAAAACAGAAAAACATCAAAGCCTGACACCCCTGTTTGACTTATGGACTTTATTAATAAAAAACAATTTTCTTCATCAAACATCTCAAATAGCAGTTGATGGATAAACTTGGAGCCAGGATGGATGTTTTTTTTTGCTTTTTTTAATCAAACTAAAATCTTCAGCCAATACAAATTTGTAATTAACTTCTGAACAGTCTCAGGTCACGATTCTTCCTTTACCACAAGAACCTCATCTTCCTTCTGTTTTCTGGGTTTAATCTGATTATTCTGCACGAAGGTCGCATTTCTTTCAGTTTTGTCACAAAAATATTTACTCCTTTTTCTGCCCATGTGTTTATCATGGTTTTGTTACACATTTTCTATTTTCAAGCCATACTCTGTCATGACGCTGATGTTTCACGAAGACAGAATGTCCAGCATTTGAACACAAGAAGGTTTTTGTCATATCTGCTTTGTTTATTTGATACAAAGTCAAACAGCTGAATGAGCATCCGCCAAGTGTGGCGATTCCATATTTTTGTTGTATTTCTTTGGTGATAAGCATCGCCAGACACAGGATAGAATCTGCTAACACATATAAATGGAAAGTCACTTGGTTTCCAGTCAGGGTATCCTCTGTTAAGGCTTATTTGCCATAAAGGCCTGTATGATGAAGGTCATCTATGCGCAGGTTTTCCTGTCTCTGCAGAGGACTCCTGAAGCCCTGTTAGAGTGACCGCTGGCTCCTGCTCACCTCCCTGACCATCTCACAGTCACTTATCATGGTCAGAAGTTTGTTTTGTTTAACTGTTAACATGCCTAAAAACCACAACCTGAGTGTGAAAGTTTTACCCATTTAAAACTCAAATTATACAAAAAATGTGTCTGAAAATGTTGTAAAACTGCTGAAAGAAGTGAAATTGCATTCACTTATTTTAGAGATGAAAATCATTTTACTGGGAAACAGAACCACAACTGGACACCATCGCCGCCACTGAATATAAAGTGCACACAGCTTTGTGAAGGCTCTGAAAAGACACGGGACAAAGTCTGGCCCACAGGAGCCATGTTTCTAATTCAAGTCACAGTCCGACTGCACACATCGTGCCTGTGGTTTTCTTCACTTGGCAAATGCTGCAGCTCAGCGGCTTTGGTGGTGTTTCAGAGCATCATATAAATAAATCCAAAGGACAGAAGGGACTCGAGCCCACTGTTTAATTCACAGCCTTTAATGATCCAGACAGGCTAATGCTTTAAACAAAAGCAAATGTGAGCAAGACTTTGATGGAGATGCAGTGGTGTTAATTGTTAGTCTGTTTGTACCTTTTAAAGGCTGTGAATAAGTCCATGTTTTGGATTGAATCAGCTGCATTTTATTGGACGATGTGCAGGGAACCCTGAATCTATACAAATAAAACCACGTGTTGCACATGGATAGAAAAAGAAAGTAATGATTTTAAACACACAAATTGAATATTTCTGTCCACGTATGATTCTTAAGCATTTAAGAAATGTTAAATAAAAACTCAAGTATTCACTTTGACGAAAACTGCAGCTGAATTCAGCAATATTCCAGTACAATATATACTTGTTTGTAATTCCAATGTTAAAAATTGTATTATTCCCAACAGGCACAAACATACTTAGTTGTGTCACTGGCAAGGTTTCAATCATCAAGTCTGTCTGGCGCTTCTAAAGGTTCTCAGAAAACTGAGCAACACCTCCATCCTGTGGACTCATGAAGTACTAAAGATCAAATCCAGGACACTCTTTGCAAACAAGTCTGTGGATCAGCGCTTCCACTCATCCCCCACAATCCTCTAATGCACTGAATTGTTTGTGTGTGTGTGTGTATTCATCCATTTGAAAGGAAAAGGAACACAGCCATCATGTGACTTTCTATCACAGATAAACAGTTTTAATAAGTTGACAAAAAACACCACAGGGGAACATTCAGACTTTAATACAGTGAAAAGTCAAAAGCCGAAATAAGAACAGCTCAAGGGAGGGGGCAGGCGTGACGCGGGGGGGGGGGGGGGGAAAGAAACGAAGGGGGGGGGAGGGGGGCCC